>CAJVQA010003472.1:0-19403 GCA_910591915.1 Cetraspora pellucida | reverse complement strand
AAAATTTTATTTAAATATTTTAAAATTTAAAAAATATAGATCATAAGCATATTTTTAACAATTTTTCAGACAAATTTGCCTAGAAAAGCTTACAAATTAAGGAATAATATATATAATATAATTGGGATTGTAAGTATAAAGTTATTAAGCATAACTTTGTTATATAAATATCAAGTTACTGCACAATGATTTAATTGGCTATTATATAATGGTAAACCAATTTTTCAATATGTGTCTGAATTATAAATAAATCAGATTTTAAGATCAGATATAATCAAAAAATTTTAAAAAATGATTATTTTGTTAAAATTGGTTTTTAAAAATCAGCATAAGAAATCATTTTTAAAGTTTTAATAAAAAGTTCTGCTAGGCAATTTTACAATCTAATTACTCTTTTTTAATTTCCAATGCTAACCCTAACTTAACATTAACGAACTTTAAAGAATTTTTGCTACACCACAAACTTGGCACACATTGAAGAATTGCAATTATATAATTAATTGACATTTTGGCTCTGCATTCCAGTTGGTTTACTAGAGATTTCACAAAACACGTATATTGATTAAAAAATTTTTTATAATCCTTGAGGCATGCCCCATGCACCATAAGAAGGGCATGCCCAAATATTTTCCTGTGCCACAACCCTAAACACGATCAGGAAGATCAAAATAAAACGTTCGTTTTTTCAAAAATCGCATATTTCTCAAAAGTTAGTATAAGAAGCCACTTTTTGTGCACTAACAAAAAAATTTACTTGAGCAATTTTACTATAACTTCCGCTAACGCCTAGCCATATTAGAGACACTAACTTAAACGAACTTAAAGATTTTTTGCTACGTTACAAATATCGTCACGTGACAGCAACTTTTTTACGATCATCACATGGATAATTTTAATTGAGTTACCATTTTCTGACTCCTCTATCACCAATCTGATTTAACATTCAAAATCAGATGTACTGTAACATAAAACGAATCTAAATAAATGCAACCAAACCCTAACTTTAACGCTGCCTTATTAGAAACCGAGCCGATTCAATCCTACACTGACCATATTAATAAGATATCTTAAAATTGGCCTAATCCAAATCCTAACAGTGCACAAAATTTCCGGGGGATGTAACCTACTTTTTTTGTCGGCAATTTCTTTTTTTAATTTGAGATTCAGGTACGACCAATAAAATTTGTCAGAGTAATATAAATTTTCCGACTGATGGAAATCTCTGGCATTTTACAATGTGATAGGTTTTGTGCTCTGAATCCTGATATCCTGATATATAATAACGATAATAAAACATAAATGCTTTTTATTTATTTACGTTACACACAATAGCATCGTCGCAGTAATCTTTCACCACAATACGTACCAATACATACTTATCAAATACTACGTACATCTATAAATCTAAATTATGACACAAGTAAGTCAGTCATAGCTTTGACGTTAATTTGAAATAATTATTGTATCGGTAAATATATACAATTAAACTTGAGCAACAAATTTCAAATTTTTTTTTTAAAAAACAAATTTTTTTCAACTATTCAATGATTTACACCAAAAGACAAATAAAGATTTTGTAACAATATACAAGAATTTTAATTTGTTTAATGTTTACAACATTTGTAATGTTTAATACAATGTTGGTTTTTTTGAGATCCAAATTTATCATTTGTGACATTTGAATATATTTCGTATGACAAAAAAAGAGGTTTAAACATAACAATTACGATTTTAATTATTACATTGTTAAATTAAATGTGGATCATAATTGTTATATTAATTTTATATAAATAAATCTATAAGAAAATCGGGTAGGAAGGTTATTTAACATTTCTAATGATAACGATCTTTCATTTCCTAACTTAGGTAAACGAACCGGATTGTTGGAACAGTTTAACATTTTTTGAGAGAGGATACGTTATATTATCTAAGAGAAAGCTTCTTTTTTTTTTTTTAACAAAAATATACATTGAAAGAGCCTGCATATCCCTTAATACATACATTATAATTATTATACATACATTATGATAATGTAATGATTAAACACAATCACCAAGTTTTTTTTTTTCATTTAACAGCCGAATTCAGCTAGAGATAGTGATATCATATTAGACAAGAATAGAAAAGAATATGCAGGAACTCTTTACTAATATCGTTAATTTGAATAACTCATAGCGACAGTAATCCAACACAAATTATACAATTATACCTATTTCGAGTATAAATAATTAAACAAACGCGCCTACCAAAAATAAACATACCCACGAGGTATCTCTTGAGGTGTATACTTTCTTTTTTTAGTTTTACAAGTTATAGCACTATATTAGTTTACATTACAAAATAAAACATTATTGCATTTTAAACAGGGATCATTCATATCGTTTAAACAGTTGATGACAACTTTTTAACCAAGATAGGAAGAGATAAAGAATTATTCAAGTTAAGTTATACTTGTATATGTACAATGTAATTAACAATTTATTAGTGTATTAAAGAAATTAATATAATTAAAATATCTCAAAAAAGTGGGAAAAGTAGAATAAAAAAGCGAGTAAACCAACCTTTTTATTTAATAAAGTTTTAGGTTGAATAAACAAGTAATGATGCACAGCATAGCATACATTTTTGGTGTTACACTGCATTACTTCGTAAGGCTAAAAAAAGAGGACGAAAATACGATATAAACATTTATGCAATGCAGCGAAAACAACACGACTCATGTTTAACAAGTTTTTAAAAGAAAGAAAAATGCATTTACTAATATTTATTTCAGTCTTGTGCAAGCATGAGATGGGTAAATATAAATTTATGTAAACAATGTGTCAATGTTTTATCGAAAAGATGAAACTTACACGTAACTGTTTTTTTTAAAAAAAAAGAAAAAAAAAGAAAAATGAGAAATGAAAATTTTTTTGAACAAAATGAATCAACATTATAATTTAATAATTATGAACCGGAAATTAAATTTTTTTTTTTTTTTTTTTTTTTTTTTTTTTTAAGAAATTTATGGACGAGCAGATGAGTTTATATTTGAGTAACCGAGCCTTGGCACTTGTGTAGCTTACAGACCATAAAAATAGACGTCAGAAACCTTATCAAACCTTTGGTGATTTATTCCTTTCTCCTTTCATCATTTACGGGTTACCAAATTCATATAATTTGTTTACAAGGTGTGTGATCAAAAATGTGCATTTGACATGGTACGGAAGGAAGATTTTTGTTGATCCTTAAACCCGAATTTGCATACGATTTACGTTATGGTCATCCAATAATAAGTTGGCACGACCTTTCGTATACCGTAAAAGTATTAGGCAAACATTTTGTGGTAATTAATGATTGACTGGTATTGAATGAGATTGCTAGATTTGGTGTGAAGAAAAAGCATAAAGATAATGGAGGTTGAAAGTTGAAAATCGACGCTACGTTAGAAATGTCATTCCGTCCATCAAAGATAAAATGAGTTGTTATCAAATTTAGTATAGCAAAATGAAAATTTGAGCTTTAGAAGAAAGGTCGACTATCATTCAAACTTTATTCAACATCCGCAGTAATGAATAGAATAAATAGTACAAGAAATGAACTGAATAAACGAACTGAATAAACTGTATGAAGAAACGAACCGAAAAAGTTAAGGATTATGCACTATAGCATTGGCCTTTCCAAAACATTCATATGATTCAAGTCAAAGATGAACGGTCAAATTTATGATTAAATCTTTAATGATGTATAAGGAAATTGGTTTTATAAAAAAATCTAATAAATAAGTTTATACATATCGATATTAAACATTACTAATTAATTGTTCGCACAATATGCAAACCTTACAATTGTAAAAGTTATTGAGCTTCCTTTTTGTGAACGAATTTCTCATCAATCGCATCATCTGGTCATCCCAACATATTGGTGTGTTACGGTCATCCCAAATCTGGTATGGTAAAATTTTATACTGCTGCTCTACATATTCCCGTTTCTACTTCAATGTTGGATTAAGCGTTACTTTAATACTTTCGTTGATTTCATTGGATTATGCGAGTTTTTTTATAAAAATACTATTTGTGTGGTATTTATATGCGGCTTTGTTGGGTTACCCAATAAACGTTTGAATGTGATGGTTCATGCAACATCAAGTGCATACGTGTATAGTCTCGAAATGGTCAATTGTATCCCCACTCAAAACAGCTTTTCACACAACCTTTGCCACAAAAGGTAATCAAAGTATCAACGATATAACGTATAAATACTTAATATATCGGCCAAAAGATTTGACTTTATCGTAAATCTGGTAAATCGGCCTTTTGAAATTAGGCAGAATTTATCCGCTAGGCCGAGTTTGACTTTGAATTCCGTATATATATCTGTATATGTATTTATATTGTTGTATTTACTCCGGCTTGTCTGACTTGTATTAATTAAATTAATTGTTCATGAATTTTACTGTACTATTTATATGTCGATTGTATCCCGAATGAATAAATTCTTATTATAATTCTACTTTTATTTTATATTTCACCGTACGCCCCTATCCAAATTAAGCCTTGATATTGCTTATTTTATGTTACACCATCATTTGTAGATTTTCTATAAAATACCCCATTCCATCCCCTTTTTTTCAGAAAAAAAAAAAAAAAAAAACAAGAATTATTTGATTGATTTTTGGGTTCCGAGGTACAAACTAAAACTTTGTACAGTCTAAGCAAAAAAAAAAAAAAAAAAAAAAAACATAAATACGACCGAATTCCCTCCAAAACATCTTAAAAGAAAAATTTTTTTTTTTTTTATCTTTTAGTTGTTCATTCCCCTATATTAGTGTAAATTTTATTTTTATTTTATTTTTTTCATGACTCAGGAGCGCGTAAACAACAATAATAATAACTATGCGTTCGTGTTAGAGGATCCTTCTAAACCGAGAAAATATCAACTCAATTTTAACCTTGGCTCCGAATACGTAAAAGAATCAAAGCATATACCGGTTACATCGATGGATCATCATCATAATTCTCTTCAACAGCAACAGCAACAACATAATTTACGTCATGCTGATCTACCGAATCGTCAACCTGTTTCTTCGATCACCCTTCCTTCTATAAGAGAATTGATACCACTTCCTCCTTTACCTTCGTTAAATCATCAACAATCACATCCTCATATTCAACAAGATTCTATACCATTAAATTCAAGGCCGCATCTTCCTCCTTTACAACATTCTATAGAATCACCTCCATCTCAAAACCTTTCTTCATTCAACTATAATCATAATTCATCCAATTCTGTAAATTCTATAAATTCTGTAAATTCTATGAATGACCGCATGAATGATAATCGTACTCAATTTTCTTCAGATGCTGGTCATTACCATCCTCATCATAGTTATTCAGCTAGTAATGGTAATCATTACTATCAACATCCACCTTCCGTCTCTCATCATAATCATCACCACCACGTGTCTCAACAGTCACCTCAGGTGTCTCAGGTGCCTCAAATGCCTCAGGTGTCTCAAATGCCTCAGGTGTCTCAAGCACCCCAGATATCTCAACAACAACCTCCTTTACCGCAGGTAACGCATTCTCATCATCAATCATATCAACCACAACAACCGTCATTGTCACATATACATCAACAGCCGTTACCGCAGAACTCTCATCACGTGCATCACCAGCAACATTTACATCATCATCCTTCGCATCAACCTCATGTATATAATAATGATTTGGTCTCTGAAAGAAGTCAACATGATCATCAATCTTCGGCTTCAGTTGCTTACAATAATTCTCTCAATCGCCAACAATATTATTCTCCAATTTATCCAAATGATAATGGTTCTTCTCAACAAATGATCACTTCTCAACCTTCAAACATGGTTCCTCCTCACGATCATCAGATTTCGGGTGTCAGAAATATCCAAATGGTTGATCATCCTATAGCCCAACAGCTGCAGCAGCAACAACAACAACCTTTACCACAACAGCATGTGCCTACATCTGTTTCTCAAAATGTGGATAGACGTTATCCTGACTCTATTCATGAGCAACATCCTCTTCAACATCCTTCTCAACATCCTCTTCAACATCCTTCACAACATCCTTCTCAACATCCTCTTCAACATCCTTCACAACATCCTTCTCAACATCAACATCCTCAATATTCTCAACATCTTTCTCAACATCTTTCTCAACATCCTTCTCAGCATCCTTCTCAACATCCTTCTCAACATCCTTCTCAACATCCTTCTCAACATCCTTCTCAACATCCTTCTCAACCGGTACAGCAAATGTCTCAACCCTACAAAAAAGCTCAGCCGGTTCCTTTAACTGATCATCAAACTTTGTCTCAAATTCCGTCGTCTTCTCCTAAATTGCACCATTTACAACCTTCTCAACAGCCATCTGTTATGCAATATCCTCATGAACATCGGGAAGCTTCTCCATCTTATTTGGCTCCTCCGCATCAATCTGGAAGTAATTCATCCGTATCTACTCGTTCTTCTTCTCCTGCTCCAAGTACTCCGGTTGCTTCTTCCACAATCCTTTTTTCTACTCATAACAGCCCAAATAGTAACTTGCCTCAAATTGTTGAAAAATCTATTGATCAAAGTGCTCCATCTAAAAAACGCCGCCAAAAACAACCAAGACCTATCGCTCCTCTTGGTCCTTTACCCAATCAACAACCGGTAACAACCTCTACTCAATCTCAATCTAATGTTAGTCATGATGCTCATGTATTCGTACAGTATGTAGTTCCAACTACTAATCCTGTTTCGGATACTGGTTCTCAACTTGTTTCTTCAAAACCATTGACCCGTCCTCGAAAAGATAGTATAGTTAATGGTGTAGTTTCTTCTTCACCTTCTTCTCAAAGACGTAGTAGAAAACTTAAGGAGGCTACCGTACCAAAAAGTTTTATAGATATGAATGAAGAAGAAAAAAAGATTAATCGATCTTCACCTGAAATTCCTTCTGAAAATCCTTCTTCAACTGACATTATAACAAATCAAAATCTTAAACGTGATTATTCTTGTCTACCTGAAACTCAAGTTGTTGATTCTGATAATAAGAGATATAAAGCATCTCAAGAAATTAATGATGGTTCAACTATGATGAATGATGTTATTGTATCTAAGGATGAAAATATTGAGACTGCTTTGATTTTAAATTCATTGAAAAATAATAACAATATTTGTGAAAAATCAATCCCTCTCATTTCTACAACTTCATTAGTTGTTACTAATGCCGACGTAGATATTAATACAAATGTTGTCGATAAGAATGTTATTAATACGAATGTCTTTGATATAAATATGGTTACAAATGTAGATATGAACGTAGTTAAGAATCTCGATGCTATTAACGTCAATACGAATGTAGATAAGAATGTTAATACGAATGTAGATAAGAGTGTCAATAAGAATGTCAATACGAATGTAGATAAGATTGTCAATAAGAATATCGATGCAAATGTCGATACTGATATCGATATGAATGTTGATATGAATGTCGATACGGAAATTGTTGCTACGAATGTTGTTACGGATGTTATTACAAATGAATCTATGGATGACCATGTTGCTACAAAGGTTAAAGAATTATCAATACATGAGGAGAAATATGTTAAAGAGGAGAATGATGATGACCCTCAGGTGAAATCTATTAATATTTCTCGTAGTGGTTCTTTTAACTCCTCTAAACGGTATCAATCTCCTGTTAAAAAGTCTTCTAAGAACATTGATAAAATGATTTATGATAATAATAACGTTGGTAATCGTGTTATTAAAAACATTGTACATATTAAACAAGAGCATATTTCAATAGATAATGCAGGAAATGATTCTGATAATGATTTAGCAATGGATGATGATTCGGACGATGAAGAGTTACCTAAACGAAAGCAATCTATAAATGATAAAAATGATAATGATAATAACGATCAATGGAATAGTGACGATATGGAAACAGAGGAAGAAGTTGAAGAAGAAGTTGGAAGTTTTCAAACCATTCCTTCGATAGGTGGTAATAATGATAATATAACATTGGTTTATTCATCACCTCCTTCATCGGCTTCTCCTTTGTTAGATACTAACTGTGTTAAGGTTGAGGATGTTAGTCGAGTTAAGGTTGAAGATGTTAGTCAGGTTAAGGTTGAAGATGTTAGTGTTAGTCGGGTTAAGGTTGAAGATGTTAGTCGGGTTAATAAGGTTGAAGATGTTAAGGACACTTCTATGACAGCAGGAAATTTGACCTCGATTACATCTACTGCTACTACTACTACCACCACTACCACTACCAACGCCACAAAACCTTCTATTCCAACTTCCCCTAATACAAATTGTAGTGGTAATATAACACGAAAAGCTTCATCTAGTTCAACATCTAGTCATGGTAGTAATAAATCAGATGTTTCAGATACTTTATCAGCATCACCTACAAACGTCAATGGTAATGGTAAATCTCAAAGACCTTATCCTACTAGACGTAGATCTACAATGAGAGACGATGAAAAATTAGAATTGGATGCAATAGAATGGGAAAAAAATATAGAGATTCCTCATCATATTTGGGATGAAACGTTACGAGTGTTTGAAATTGTAAAACATTCTAAAGAAATGAAGAATAGGCAACCTCATCGGAAAAGAAATCATATTCTTGCATCAATTCTTTTTATCCTTTGTAGACAGAATGGACTTCCTCGTACATTTGTGGAAATATGTAATGCAGCGTCTATTAGAAAGCAAGAAATTGGAACTTATTATCGTCTTATGCTTAAAGTATTTGAGAATAATGGATTAGGTGGTGGGTCTAATGGTACGGTTGATTCTGCTGAATATTTGGTAATTATTATTTTATTCTATTATTTTATTTTATTATTTTATTTTATTATTTTTATTTTATTATTTTTATTTTATTATTTGTTATTATTACCTTATTTGTTATTTGCTGTTACTTGATTTGTTAATTTCTAACAAGTATTTTTATAATTTACAGAAACGATGGTGTCAGAATCTTAAACTTCCGTCACATATACTTGATGCGGCTATTCATGTATACAGACAAGCAAGTGAATTGAATATCACAACAGGAAAATGCCCGGTTTCAGTTGGAGCAGCATCAATATGGTTATCAATTGCTTCGTGGAACGAGAGTCGTTCACTAATTTGGGGTCCAAATGGCAATGATGATCACGAACAAATAAAGTGTGAACACAAGGATGTTGCCGCAGTTGCTGGTGTAGTAAATGCCACACTTGTCGGTTGTTATAAGAATTTATTAAAATTCAAGGAAAAACTATTACCACCAGAATTTTTAAGAGAAGCAAAAACTAGGCCTCCAGATATTCTTAAAAGCGATATCATTGAGACTAATACTAGTAAAAATGTGAAGGATGAAAATATTGACAACAAAAAGATTACGAATAGTCCTTTATTAGACAACAATATTATAACTGGTAGTCCACCTCCTATGGATGACGTTGATAATTATAAAGAAGCAGGTTTGTTATTTATATACTTATTATTTATATACATGTATATATTAAATTTAATGATATATAATGATGTTGACAAATTTTTTTATTTTTTAAAGTAATAGAAGAGACAATAATATCGTCGCAAACAGTAAAAGACGAACAAATATCAATATCAACTATAAAGACTGAAGATGCATCTGATTCAGTAACAAAAATGAAACCAGATTCTTTTAGAGACAATAATGATGAAAAAGTATCGTTATCAATTAAACATGTAACAAAAGTTATAGAATCGGTGATTTCCGAACCTCAAGACGATGCAGATGATGAATTAGAGGAGGGAGAGCTAAGGGAGGAAGATGATAATATGATGATAGATTAGATAGGAAATGGGTAATATAAAATGTAAATGATAAATATTGTTAGAGTTCCAGATTTTTTTTTTGAGGGGGATCGATTTGTACAAAGTTTTCTTTTTTCTTTAAATTTTTTTTATTTTTTATTTTTTAAAAAATTAGTATATAGTAATATATTTTTCTTGCAGAATATTTTCATTATTTTAAACCATGTATAAGAATGTTAATCATAGCTATACATCATATGAATAATTTTATGAATATTTATTGTATTATTGTATTACTATATTACTTTTTACAAATAGCATTTGTTAAATCTTTATTTTTCACTTGTAGTGATATAAACACAATTTTTTTGAAATAATTGTAATATAATCAATTTTAACATAGGCAATGAAATATCATATAACAATGTTTAATACAATTCATTTCTTTTTCATATATATAAACACGTTTTCATTATCACAATGGTTTTAAGTGTTTACATGTTTAGTTAATTAATGTTAAACAATAATTATATATAGTAGATCAGATTAAGTCTAACCTATTTTTTTGGTGGTTCTTAACAATACTTAACACTATTTACCGCTATTTACCGCTATTTAACGCTATTTAACGCTTTTTACTGCTATTTAACGCTATTTGACATTATACTATTTAATACTAGACTGCCACTAGACTGGCATGGGAATTGGACCGGACTGGGTCCTGTAGATTTAGGAATATACGTTTAACGTTAAAAAGTAGATTAGTTTGCAGCAAATCACAAAATCCACGGGTCCCTGACATTTAATCTAACGATAGTAAATTATTTTACGTTTACAAATCGGAAGTTTTTTTTTAGGCAAGATCTTTATCACATGATAAAATTCCCGCATTAAAAGAAATTCTGGAGATGGAAATTTCATAAAAAGTACATACGTAAGTAAGTACGTACAGTACGTATCATTAAATATTAATAATCATAATACGCACCATAAAGTTAAGTAAATAAATGATACCATATTTACCTAAATTCCTTATTCAAATATTTGTTAAAAAGGACTTTTTTTTGTGTAATCTAAAGTTAGATTTTCTATGAATAAATGTATTATATAATAATGTGTTGATCAATACCATAACCATCATTTAAAAACTTTTTTTTTTTTTTAGAGTGTGAATAAGTATGAATGATATAACGATAGTATAATATATAATTGTATTACCGATAAATGAATTCATCGAAATTCTTTTAATTTTCAAAGAATACTCTCAAAGGGTTAATTTTGAAATATTTTCAAAGGGTTGATAAAGCACATGTGAACGCAGGATTTCAAAATTAGGGAGTTGATTAACATTATCGTTATTAATAATAACGATAATAATTTTAAAATCATTAATTAAAATGATTATTAATAATGAAATCACAATACCTAATATGTATCTATATCATAAACAAAATTCGAAATTCTAAAATAATGATGACTAAAATACAGATCGTTTCACAATCAATACATGATGAGGTAATTGATATGAGATATGAGAGGAAAAAAAAAAAAAGGTACGTATACGTAGATAGATAAATAGATGTTGACGCAATGAGCGTCAAAAAACTCTTGGAAAAAGGTAAAATGAACATATATATATACTCTAAATAAAACATCCAACAATGGATACGTAGTATCGATATCGATATTCAATATCGATATATGATATATAAATATATATAAATATATGTATAAATATATATATATACGTATAATATATATATTTATATATAGATATATATATGATTTTTCTTTTAAACTAAAACTATAAAATGCATATTTTCATTTTTATTATTTTTACATACGTATAATCCATTTTACTAAAGTTTTCATTTATGTATTAATCAGTTGACGTAGGGCAAATTCGGAAATATTTTCTTTGAACTTCCAATAATCGACTTTGTACATAATAAATGATCGGGGGCTGACTTGTTTCAATATAAATGTATATTTTTTTGTACAAGTTAAATTTACTGAAAAAAATGGTAATTGCAGCGCCCCACCCCTTCTCGGATCCTCTTTAGGGAAAAATTTCATGTAAACCATTTCGGAAACGACAAATGTAAGCCTCCTTCTAAAGAGTACCCAATGTAAATTTAGGGGGACTATCTCCTTTGTGCATCTTTTTGCAAATTCAATAAAAGCCCACCTTTAACGGCTTTGTAGACCTTCTCGAATAACAAACCTAAATTTATTTGTAAATACTATTTTTTTTTTTTTCGAATCTCGTTATATGCATAACAATAAACATATATATATATATATATATATAATATATAAATATTTGATAGGTATTATTGTCATTGAATTTTATTGATATACGATTCGATTTCTATCAATATCGATATATATCCAATAACGTACGTACATACATAATATACCGACATACACATCTATATATATATACCTAAATTAAAATTAGAGTTGTAATTTATTTATTCATTCAACCATGGTTCCCCAACCTATCACTACTTCTGATGAGAAAGAGCAAATCAGGTTATCTTCATTAGAATTACGAATCACTGAATTTGAAAATAGTTTCTTAAGAACTGCTAATGCTAGTTTAGAGAAACGAGTTGTAGAATTGGAAAATTCTTTAAAAGAATCCACTCAAGAATGTGTTAAATTACGAGAAATGATTGCTATAAGAATGGAAAATGATTCGGTTCATCATAAAAAGTATTTTAAAAAAAATGTTTCTGATGAACCTTATTACGGTTCTGAAAGTTCTGATAGTTCTGATGGTTCTGATGATTCTGAAAGTTCTGATGATAGTTCTCTTGAGTTCAATTCATCTAAAAAATATGAATTCGAAAGTGCATATGGTCGAATTGTAAAACTCGTTGAAGAAATGAAATCGGAAGGTGTAAAGGCAATCAATCTTAAAATTTCTTCGGTATCGAATTTACCTAAATTCCCTGCTAAAGTTAGTAATAGTAGACCTGGAACTCCAAAAAATCAAAACTCCATCACTTCTTCACCAGCAAGATCAAGGGCTTCAAGTGTGTCAAATATTTCAATTCCTTCAAGATCTAATACTCCTAGTGGAATAAAAATACCTTCGAGTGCTGCAAATGCTGCAAATGCTATCAATGTTACAAGTGCTGTTAGCAGTTTAAAAGTTCCAAATTTATCACCACCAAATTCTCATACTTCTTCTAGACCAACTACACCTTCTTCTACCCGTTCTACAAATATTATCAATCCGATACAGAATAATTCGGTTAATTCTGTATCAAAAATGCCATTACGATCAAGAACACCAATTTGGCCAAGTTGTACTAATTCCTCAAGACCTAGCACTCCAAACAATTCTAATACTTCTTCTAATACCCTTAACACTCAAAATATCCCTAATATTTCTATTACTCAATCCCCATTGTGCAACGATATTGCTTCTAATATACTTGATGTTGATCCTAGCATCCACTCTAATATTTCATCTGTTCTTGCTTCTAAATCTACTGGCATTCCAATGTACGCTCAGATGACCCGTAAACAAGCAATTGTTTAATATTATCTATAGGTATTTGTTGTTGATTTTGTTTTTGTGATCATAAATTTGTTTTTTATTCATATGCTGATCAAACAATTCATTTTTGTATAATGTTATTACAGGTGTAACTTTCGCTGAGTGCGTTGCGCGGGCGTCTTATCCCTCAGCTACTTAACCTATGTTCTTGTATGGTTCACATTAAAGGCCTCAAAAAATTACCGTACCAATCTTTGGTTAAGCTATCATTATGTCCTAAGAAATTTTAATTATCAGCTTGTTCAATATTGATCAATCTGCTTCCATCAAGATAGCATAATTTGCTTATCTTTACTGTGTAAAATAGAAAATTTAAATCCTAACTTGTATTTATATTATATATTTTTTATATACTTCCCTTTTGTGTAAATTTTTACGTTCATTCTTTTTTTTTCCCCCAATTATTACTTAGTAGTATTTTATTACCAAAATTTAACAACATATGTATATAAGCTTTTATAACAGATAATTAATACGAAATTTCTACGTAAATATTCAAGTGTTTCAAAAAAAAAGAATTTAATTAGTACAATAGTATTAAGTTTTTTTTGTTTTTTTTTTAAACACTACTTTGTATTCATAAATTCAATAGTTTTATTATTATATTTTTTTTTTTTTAGTAAATATATACAAGAATAAATTTTTAGGCCAAAAAAAAAATTATATATGTAGTCATAATTTTATCAAAAAAATCGATTTATTTATTTAGATCTTTATTTTTTCTTGGACAAAATTTAATATCTATATCTTGTATGTTTCCAGATTAAAGCTACCCTGCAACTTTAACTTTGTTTCTAATTCATGCAATCTTCCTAACTGCTAACAATTAGTCAATAAGTCAATTAGTCACTAAGTACGTATACTCTAATCGAAAATTTTGCTTAGTTCTTTGAATTCAATTGCGTTGATCACATTAGTTTTTGCTTCAATTCAACGACCAAATGTAATCGACAATCATGTGGGTTATGTTGATTATGTGAATTATGCATACTTCTTTCTTTTTTTTATAAAAAAAAAGGTTGAATGATAAACGCAGTGTAACTCCGGTAAGATAAATGCACATGAAAGTCAAAGGAAAAAAAAAAGATGCGGGGAATGGCGATTTGTCTGCATGAAGATATTATAATTTAATTTCAGTCGGTAGAAAATCATACCGATAAAACAATGTCGGTCCATTATTACTTTCGAGTTAATCTAAAAAAAAAAAAAAAAAAAAAGTTTTTTTTTTATCCAGTAAAAAGTGCACCATACCATATATGCACATTTATTGGATAATCTAATTTTGATCGACGGAACTATTAGAAGTTACATCCTATTATCATCGATTAATACACTCATATCCTAAGTACGTTTGTAATGTCTACCTGTCTACGCACCTACGTATGTACGTACGTGCTGGGTATGTAGATAAGGCGCAACTATTATTACCTTTAAGGTCGATCTAACAATGAATCTTTTTAGGCTTTTGAACGGGCTGAAAGGTACATTGTATGCTTATCTGCAGGAGAAATAAAGAATGTTTGACTATTTATGTATATCTATTAACTTAATTGAATTAGGCGTTGTATTTCTAAAAATTATAAATAGAATGGTCTGAAAGAGATCACAATATCTGAATAAACGTCCATTGTAAATTTTCTTTTCTTTTTAATAACCATGGCTTGCTCGTACCTTCATGTGAAACTTAAAGGTTGAGATATCATTATGCATGCCTATATATGTAATGTGATGATGCTGTCACGCAATGCTAGGGTTGTCGAGAACAATTTGATAATATTTGGTGATTATTATAATAGTGTTTGGATATTTTTTAGTTGTTTTTGATATTTGTATAGTATTAGATTCAACTATTTAAATTAAATACAAAAAAAATAAAAATATAAATAAAAATAAAAATAAAATAGATAAAATTATATTATCTTGATGCAAGCAACTTCTTTTATTGTAATTGATTAAATAAAAATTTTTAAATTTTAGCCATCATTTTCCTGGTACCTTTAATCCAACACGATTTGCTGTTAATTCTACGCGTTTTTCTTCTGATTGTCCGTGAGTTGGATTATATAACGTTAAAAGCTCCTTTTTTAAGATATATTTATATTTAAATATATAATAATTATATAACAAAGATTAATAAATATTAATAAACATTAATGAAATATTTATTATTATTAATAAATAGTAGCATCCCAAATTTTAAATCCTTAATAATCAGCTAAGATTAAGACCAGTTTTCTTGAACCATAATTTCCTAATTTGGATTCTTGTAAATATCTCAAACGTCGGTATAATACCTCAAACATTGGTATCATGTCTCAAACATTGTTATCATGTCTCAAACATTGGCATTCTGTTGGCTTGATTGGTAGTTACCAATGTGTGAAATTCAATGTTCTCTGAGAACACAAAAATTTTATTATATATATGTTCTTGTGAGAATATAAAATTAAATTAGAATTTCACACACTAGTAGTCCCCAAATTTTAGGAAATCGAAAATTGGTTCGAGGAAACCTAATTTATAATTAACCAATAAAAAATATACATTATGCCTGCGGTTGCTTTTCAAAAAGCTTAATACATCTTGCGCATCTTGATTTAATTTTTGTGATACTTCAAGATTCGTGATATCTTTGTTTTTTTTAAATGCTTCTATTAATTGTCGCTTCCAATATTGATTATTATTCTGTGATGTAAACTTTTAAATAAAATACTTATTTATTCATCTTATTGAAATACTATATATATGTGTATATATTTGAATACCAATTATTGAATTACCTGCTTGTTTATTTCTTTTAGTAACTGTCGATAAGTTGAAAGTATTACATATTTCTCATTTGTGACAGCTGTCATCACGATCACGATATAATATCAAAAAAATGTCTTAAGTTCATTTTTTCATTATATACTGCACAATGTAGTACAGATCTGTTTCCGTGATTATCACCAGATAAAAAAATCCAGATAAAAAATTCGCGTGGTATCAAGATTTCAAGATTTTACTATTCGAACATTCGATTTTTCTTTAATGTCTTGTTTTTCATTTACATTATTTTTAATCAGGCTTTTTCCATTGGAACTATATTAGGTCAATAAAAAAGGATGACTTGAATTTTCTTGATTTCGCCATTTATTAGCGTTAGTAATATGTAATGACAAATTCCAATTCCCTGAAACAGTTTTTAATGCACAAAATAATTTTTTTACAAGTACGTAAACCATAAATTAGTAACAAAAATAACCTGATGCGCGTCTAGTAAATATCAATCAAAACATATTTATTACCTTTCTTATCATCCTGTTTTAGTTCTAAAACGGATTATCGTCTTGTTGTAATAAAATAATAATGTATACATACATAAAAAAAAATGTTATTGCAAGTTTGCTTTTTTTGGTTTTAATATGTATATCATATTTAAAGTCTAGAGTTAGTGCATATTTACGGATGATTCCGCTATATATATGGCGTAGTACATCGTATTGCGGCTTGGCTGAAGTACCTACTTAACATCTGACTTGTTTTTTTTTTATACGTAGTATATACGATGTATTAAAAAGGTTAAAATGTTTTCACCAATTAAATGCTAAAAAAGTCAATACCGAAATATTTCATAACATGCCTTAATGGTTTCAACATTATCATTACCGTTACGTATTCGTTATTCACGCGTAATAAAATCGCTGCGTCGTTATTATATCATTAATTGAGGTACGTAATTAATATATATTAATATTTCATAATATTTGTATACCAATAACGTAGTAAAAATATATACTACACATATAAAGTTAGATTCTCATTAAAATGTTTTATCCTAATAATTACGTAGTCTGTTTTTAGCAAACACTAAATCGTATATATGTAATTCATTTTAATGTATATATCAGTATATATACAGATAAAATTAAATACGTAAAATATGTATTTATATTATTATTGCAGTATAGAACAGCATAAAGATATTCACAATTCATAAAACGTTCATAAAACGCCAAACCAATCCAAGATACCCACTTTTCATATGTATGTAAAATGCCAAAAAGCCTTATTAAAACTAGGTTAAAATTACATGATAGTTAATTTTGATTGGTTTACCGTTACTCTGTGATCGATAGTTGATTTTTAATAGAAGATAGGCGTCACGTTCCAAACTTATGTATAAACTTTTATTAAAAATTTTTATTTTAAAAAATTTATAACTGGAAACGCCCACAGCAAAGGAGGAGATAGCACTACTTTATATATTATAGTCTTAGACGTCTTTTTTTTTTTGCTGATTACCAGTCAGGAAATATGTTACATCTATTTATATATAAGTGTTAGTTTACAATATAGAAACATATAAATTTACTATAACTTTAAGCATTATATTATTTTTAGCTTACAAGTTATCTTGTTTTTAAACTTTAGGATTAAGTATGTTGAATAAAATTATTTAAATCATTTTAAAATTTTGTAAAAACTATTAACAAAATGTTATTAAAACTGTATTCATCTATAAAATTTATATTAAACCAAGTTTATTTATAAGGCAAAAAAGTGGATTTTAATAAAAAAACAAGTTTATAATATATATAAACTATTTAAAAAAAATTAAAAAATATATTATATTAAAATATACTATATAATTAATTTAATTGTTATATAATATCAAATAGCAAAAAATATTTATTTTTTTTTAAAAAAAAAAAAGATGTTAAATTTTAATTTTAAATTTATTTTTTTGTTTTTATAAAGGTCAATGTTAACAGCAATTATTATCTTTATTGGCTTTTAATAATATATATATCAAGTGTGGTGACTTAGTGAAATGAATAAGTTGTCAATCTCTCAAGTAGTAAATTAGGAGTTCAAAACCTACCAATAGTGAAAAATTTAAAAAACCACTTATATTATATTGGTATTATAAAAGATAAGTGGTATTATAGCAACAGCATTTTGTCAATTAGTTGAGATCAGATACCTATAACATAGTTACACCAGCATGATGACAGGTCATAGGGCATCTGTGCAATGTTGAAGTTACATAGAAAAATGTAAACTGACATCAAATGATGCAAACCTAAAATAAGTCCTCATGGTTGTGTAAATCTGTAAACTAAGAAAACTGAAACTTATTTGAGAAAACCTGAATAAAGAGGTAGCACAAATCTTTGATAATATTACTATAAAGACTATTTCTAGGAAATAGATATCAATATGAAAAAAATTAGACAGACAAGAACCTTAGATAAGGGGTATTATTAATTAGGTTATCAGAAGTCTCAAACCAGAAAAAAAGAACCTTGAGAAGCAGACTTTAAGATATCAAAAACAGGTTATAGTTCTATCAGACTATCTGGGTTAAGAGTTTAAAGTCAGAAACAAGATATATTATAAGTACTAAAAATATGCTATGAAGTCAGTACTGGGGTTTGGATAAACTTTACAAAAGTGAGCTCTGTTAGCAAAGATTAAATATAGGTAGTTAGTTAGCAGAAAAGCCTCTTAGAACTCTACAGTTAAATGATATATTTTGAAATATGTAATAGCTTGACAGATATATAAACAGAAAGATTAGAGTTAAGTTAAACAGCACCTAATTAAGTGTATGAAAGTTTGTGCACTATCTGCTAATATAATATAAAGGTAACCTTATACAAGTTATATAATTATAATTGAATTCACAATAAAGACAGTAGTTGCTAATAACTAATGACCTTAACAAAAGCAAAAAAAATAAAAATAATATATATATCTATAACTTGTATAAGATAAAAGTGTAATTAGTTCTATATATAATTTTTAGTTACTTATTTAAGTATTTTATCTATAGGTTCTATACTAGTTATTATATCTATAATCTGTTATTTTTTTTTTTTCCTTAAGCAGTCACGATAGTACTTTATTAAACCATTTGTAGCTACATTTGTAAATACAAAATATCATTTAACTTATAAGTCTACCATCATTCGGCCACCCAAATGGTACCTAAATGCGACCTGCTGCACTAATCCAGTTAGGACTAGAAATTACGACTCATCTGACCTC
>CAJVQA010003471.1:0-19405 GCA_910591915.1 Cetraspora pellucida | reverse complement strand
ATATACTAATAATAATAATTAAATAATAACTAAAAATAACTAATAATAAAATAAAATAAAATAATCGTTCTATAACAGTAGTTAAAGAGGGATTGAGATGATGAGGACTAATGGTATTAGGATTAAAAGACCAAATGCCTGTAGTTCTAAAAATATTAAATATCATTATAAAGGTATAAGTCTTGATAAACATGGAACCAAGCATTTTAGCAAATATGTACTTAGTCACCAATTCGCCAATTATATGATGAAGTTGATCACAATTTTTACTATATTTGGTTTTAAGTTTGGCGAAAGAAAGTTCTGATGGCTGAAGAATATGTGTTGTATAGGATGGCAATACATATAGTAAAATTCCATTTTCATGACAAAAATTAATGCTCATATAATTTATATGACTGCTGTGACCGTTAAGCATTAAAAGAACAGAATAACAAGGAGAAATAGAACTTATAAAATGTTTAATATACATTTGGAAGAGTTCTTCACACATATATCCTGAGTTAGTAAAGCCTATAACCATATCAGATGAAGCACCATTTAACAAACCAGAAATTGCATGAATGCCCTTGTATATAATTAATGGAAGGATATAATCATCAGCAGCTAAAATTGTTGGTGCAACTGAAATATGATCATGAGAATTACCATGTACAATCTTATGAACTTGACAGATGCCTTTTTCTGCAAGAACTTTTTGAACCTTAGGAGCTATAATGAAGCTGGTTTCATTCATGTTTCAAATACAGTTTGGAGTAAGTGAATTATTTAAATTATTTTATATAATTTATCAAAATAATTTTTAATAATAATTGGATTCACTCTTTAAGCACATGCCTCTAATAAGGCTTAAAGAATTCAAAAAGATAGATCGAGATGATCTTTTATAAAACATGCCCACCAGACCTTGCCAGGACCATTGTCTTTAAAAGGATGTTCACAACTATCACTCTTCACAATACTCATCACACAGGTGTTTACTCCTGATCTTGTAAGACCAAATTCTAGGCTTTACATGTTTTTGTAATAGTCTACTAATTGTTCTTCTTCATAGCTACTCAAGACTGTCATGAAACTGGAGTGGTTAGGTAAACAATCTTTTTTCATTGCATGCCTTAGAATTGCTTCTGCAATACCAAAACTTGATGCAGCTGCTTGTATACTAGGTGGTTTAGGACTAGCAGGTGTTTTAAGAGCTAACTTGATAGCTCTTATATGTGTATCTCGAGTAACTTTTTTAGTTTTTAAGAAATTGGAGTTTATGTTATGTTTTGTTATTTTTTTGGAGAAGGTTTTTTTTTTACTTATTTTTTATTTTTTTTTTTTGAACAAAATTATAGCAACTTTTATACTTTTGATGTTTATAACTCATTTGTATGATGATTGTCTGCAATTATGATCATGGTCATAATTATTTGCAATTACGATCATAGTTACGATTGTCTGCAATTATGATTATGATCATAATTGTATGCAATCATAATCATGATCATGATTGTTTACAATCACAAGCATAATTGTTTTTGTTCTATACAATTGTAATTTTTGAAACATAATCAAGATTATATATTTAAACAATAAAGTATTAATAAAATCAAATGAAATTGTGAAATTTAAGTTAAATCTAACTAAACTTGTAAGGTTAGCAAATTGTATTGATTGTTAACCAAATTTGTAATTTTAAACAAACAATGTTCTTTAATATAAATCGAATTAAAAACACTTTTCAAAACATTAAAAATTTGCAATATGCTATACTATTTCGATTTACAAGATGAAGAAGCAAATGATTCAATCCTAAACCTTTGTAATAATTTAATGCAGAACACTTATAACATGGCTAAGCAGAACACTTATAACATGACTGAGTTTAAAGAACATACACATTATATGCTTCCACTTTTTTATGAGCAATTGAGAAACATTATATGATATTTTTTAGGCCTTATCATTACAGACACAATCATTGAATCAATTGATGATTATTATGCTCATATTAGTCAATACAATTGAATCAAAGATTTTATTATTTGTTTTGGTGATGCTATTTATTATTTTAAATATCTAATGAAGATGGATTATATGCTTTCAATGGATAGAGAATTTAGTAAAGCTGCAAGTGGTAGCGGTTTTGATGAAGTAAATAAGTATCGATTTACCATGAAAGAATTGGAAATGTGTAAATTTGCCAAGTTGTTTTTTAAAATTGAAGAATGCAATTCTAATTTTCAAAAATTTTATCAAGATTGTCATGAGTCGCATGGGAACAATTTGTATAAAATTAATCTTGATCTTGATGTCAGATCTTCGTCAAGAAATTAATAAATTTACCATTACATAAGTTAATGATAATTATTGTACTGACTAACTAAATTAATCGCATCGGATCGACATCGGATTAAATTTTTGGGCCCGGTAACTAAAATATTAATATATATATATTTTTTTGATTATATATTGTTTTCTTGTGCTTCAATAAAGCGAATTTAACACCATTCGATTCGTCTCGGTAAGACGAATCGAATGGTGCTAAAATTGATCGATTCTGATCGGTGTATCGCAGTATATCATCAAAAAATACAAGTGCGTCATATTACCCACCTGCGTCATAATACCCCACTTCACCTTATGTGAAATAATTTACAGGTTTTCCTCAAATATCAATACACCACAACTTAAAATTTAATTATTGAGACTGCCCTATAACCCAGATCACAAACGTTTATCTTAAATTTGACACAAATAAGATCTCTTGCACCTCATATAACATGCTTTTAATTGTCGCTTATACTATACTGGGCTGCTCACCCATATTATACACCTTTTTTCTAGCTCTGCTCTTAACTAATTTCTAATTATTTGAATCCGGAAGCGAAGCGACAGGTTATATACTAGTTGAGACGTAAAAGTTAAAATTAACCAATCACAAGAAAGTTATCCTATAGAGGTATACGTAGTATAGTTTCAGGATTAAATACTGTATTTCGCCACATAGAGTACTTCCCTGATTCGCTCAAAGTCACATTTCATTGATTTAGCCAATCAGATTAAATCCCGCTTAGCAGTAACAGAATTATAGTAATGCAGGCCAAACCAGAATTTTTGCTATATAGCAGTTATGTAAGTTCGATAAGATTTATTTAAGTTTTTTGCGAATACAAATGGACGCCTCGAAGACCCTGGTTGTTGATAACGGCACTGGGGTGAGTTAAAGGTGTATTTGCTCTTGTACATAAATAGTCATCATGCGTTTAGCCCGTTGTGAATCCTTTCTATTTTCGTAGTTTGTAAAGGTCGGCTATGCTGGATCTAATTTTCCACAACATGTGTTCCCTTCCGTTGTTGGACGACCTATTCTTCGTGCAGAGGAAAAGGTTGGGAATGTGGAGATCAAAAATATTATGGTTGGTGATGAAGCAGCTGAACTCCGTTCGATGCTTCAAATGTCATATCCAATGGAAAATGGTATCATAAAGATATGGGAGGATATGAAACATTTGTGGGATTATACCTTCAATGAAAAATTGAAAGTGGATCCTAAGGACTGTAAAATTTTACTGACCGAACCGCCAATGAATCCAACAAGTAATAGGCAGGAAATGGTGCGATTGATGTTTGAAGAGTACGGATTCCAAGGAGTTTATGTTTCTATTCAGGCCGTATTAACGCTTTATGCTCAAGGTGATTTTTTCAATTGCATTTTTACGGATTTATGTTTTGCTTTGCTGAACTTATTTCACTTTTATAATTGGACAAAGGTCTTCTTACCGGAGTAGTAGTCGACTCCGGTGATGGTGTAACTCATATTGTTCCCATTTTCGATGGTTACGCACTCCCACATCAAACACGTCGATTAGATGTTGCTGGACGAGATGTGACGCGTTATCTTATAAAATTGCTTTTATTGAGAGGTTATGCTTTTAATAGAACAGCTGATTTTGAGACTGTAAGACAAATTAAGGAAAAACTTTGTTATGTAAGGTACTGAAATACCAAGTTGTCTTTAATGGGCTTATCTTTGTTCCTTTTTATTGATCAAACATACACACTTTTAATAAGTTATGACATTCCATTGGACCAAAAATTGGCAACCGAAACTACAGTACTCGTGGAGAATTATACGGTAGGTCATATATCTTAAAGAAATGGATGTCTTTGATTATTTAAAAGTAGTGTTGCTAAAAGAACCCATTTTACTAGTTACCTGATGGTCGTGTTATCAAAGTGGGCTCTGAGCGATTTGAGGCGCCTGAATGCATGTTTCAGCCGCATTTAATTGATGTAGAAAAGCCCGGTGTTGCGGGTATTTTTAAATGTTATTTATAATTTTCCAATTGCACATTATAATTATTGCTATTTGCTTATGTGTATTTCTCTTTTCCTCATCACAATTAAGAAATGCTTTTTGAAACTATCCAAGATGCCGCAGTTGATATTCGTCCAGAATTATATCGACACATCGTTTTATCGGGTGGCTCATCGATGTATCCCGGGCTGCCAAGTCGCCTAGAAAAGGAACTCAAGCAATTATATTTAAAAAGAGTTGCACAGGGCGATATTTCAAGATTAAAGGTAAGAAAAAACTGTGTATTAATGCTGTAATTTGCAGTGGATGATTAAACGTAATCTGCAATCTATTGAACCTTATCAGAAATTAAAAATCCGAATTGAGGATCCACCGAGGCGTAAGCATATGGTATTTCTTGGTGGTGCAGTTCTAGCTAATATAATGAAGGATAAACAGTCTTGGTGGGTTACTAAGCAAGAATGGGAGGAAGAAGGTGTAAAATGCCTGGAAAAACTAGGAACCCACGGATCAGTCTGATGAACAGTTGACCCACCTTTTACTGAACCCTAGTATAACGAACTAATAAATAACTTGTATTTATTTACCCTGAACATAAAACATTATATATATAATAAATTTACTATACCACATCCGAACTAATTGGTTAGTGCATATAGTCTGCCATGTATATCAATCATATGGGCTAACCTGTTGAATAGAATTTTAGTGTCAAAATTTTTGATGATAAAACAGGCTATTTGACTTTATAATTTTCTTAGACGCAGGTACAGTTGTCTCTTGATATAACATCGGGAACGTTATATAAATAGATATATATCAATTATTAATCAACCAGATATATAGCGATAATAATCACCCTTGCTAAGTTTCATCAATTATGATTATAATTGCTATATAGCCAATTAATATATTCATTGATTTTTATCATTTTTGATACAGGTTTTGCATACCAACTTCGTACAAACTGACAGTCAAATTCGTACAAATTGACACCTATATTAATCAATATATAGTTAATATAAACAGTTTATGTTGAATATATTAAAATAATATCAAATTGATTAAAATAAATATATTATTGTACATATTATATATTATAAGTTGGAACCTAAATTATTGAATTTATTAAATCAAATATTAAGATGAGTACTTGCAATTTAGAATTTTATTGTAGTATATTCAACTAATGATTGCATTACAATTACAGAAGGTAATCATAAAAAAAGTATACAATTAGTCATTTGTATAACTTTAATTATTGTAGTTATTTAAAGGTTTTATACTAGTTATCATATCTGGAACCTGCTTATAAGTTCTTTACTTAAATATTCTAGTTTTTGTTTTTATCTGTCTATTTATATCTATTAATAATTCTGATTGATATTAGTAAAATATATCATAGTTACTAAGTTTTTAAAACAGTTCACTTATATAAAGAAGCTTTAATCTTATATTAAACTTTTCAGGATCTTCTATATTTTATTCTTATAGTTGATTATAATAATATTATACTTAAACTACTAATTTGATTAATATTAAACCCTTTGACTAACTGATCAAATTGGTCAAACTGGTCTAGTTAAGCTTGATATTGACCAGTTTATGCTAACTCTAAATGCAATATATTAAAAACAATTTACTATATAATTAATAGTCTAATAAGTATATAATTTAAAAAAACAATGCTGAATTACTTAATATATAGTATACTGATCAGTTGTATATTTTTTAAAAAGTAATTATTTTATATAATTATTTATTTTATTAATATTGGTCATCTTATTAAACATGATACACTAACTTGATATATTTGAATTAAAATATAATTATATAAAATTTTATATATTAACTTGTAATTAAATATATATATTTAATATTTAAAGATTTATAGAATATATTTATAAAAAAAAATTAAATTAATTTTTGATTATAAGGTAAGTATTCCTATTTTGACGCAGCTAATCTTTTACAATAGCAAGTCTTTATTGAATTGGTGTAAAACACCTGAATTTCTTTTGAATTTGATTTATTTCGATTTAAAGTAAGCATTTGTATAAAAATTTTTTTTCAAATAAAAAAAAAGTAAATCCTAATTATAGTAACATAGATCCTTTCAAAATCACGATCATCAAGAGATCGCCCTAATTTGACGCACTGAAATAAGGTTGGTAAATTTTTTTTTTTTTTTTTTTAAATCGATTTATACTTACTTTTCTGCCCCTATACGCTCTATATTTTTTTTTTTCCTCCGTGCTTCTTGCTTCTGTGCCTTTTCGGCTTCACGTGCTGTTCGCTTTTGAATAGCTGCTTCTTTTTTATGTTGCTTCTCGTTAACCATTCTTTCAGCCTCCTTCTCCACTTCTTTTAATTGTTTTAATGATTCTTCATTGGTCAGAAGCTGAGAAAAGTGCATAGTTTTCCTTTTTTTTCTTTTTGGAGATTGGGCTCCAGATTGCTCTTTGTCATCTTCTGGATCTTCAGTTGGTAGGTTGGGGCGTAAGGGATATTTAAGTATCTTTCACAAAGGACTTGTACCAGGGTTATTGAGGGTTTCAAGTTCTTCTTCCAATCATTCAACCCTCTTATTTAGCAACCTAATTTCTGACAATAGCTCTTTTTTAGTAGGGTTTGCTTTGGTGAGGCATGTATAAGTTGGAGCTAACTCTGAAGTTCGTGAAGACAAGAAAGATTGTGATGAAGACGAGGAAGACTGTGATGATGATAAAGGTGAAGACGAGGAGGACTGTAATGATGATAATGAAGATAAGGAAGCTGATTGCTCAAGGACTTGTGGAATATTGGTATGTAATGAAGGATCTAGACGATCAGGACCAATTGCACTAGGGTTTAATAGCCAAATTCCAGTGGTCTTGAAGGCATTGCATATTGCAGTAGGCATATAGGCTGCAATATGGAATGGTCCTAATAATTCAGCGAACATGTACTTTGTTACAACCTTACCATTGTTGTTAGTTCGAAACCTCTCACACTCTTTATCATATGCTTTCTTTAATGTAGCAAATGGTAATTTGGCTGGCTATAGAATGTGAGTGGTATGGGGGGAAGAGCGTAAAGAAGAATATCATGCTCATGACAAAAGTTAACACTAATGTAGTTGACATGACTTTTGTGACTGTCTAGAATTAACAAAATAGGACGTATAGGCAGGATAGAACTAACAAAATGCTCAATATATTTTTGAAATAGGCTTTTCTGCATGTATCCTGTTTTAGTAAATCCCATGACAGAACCAGCAGGTGCACCGTTTAGAAGACCCAAAATTATTCGTTTTCATTTAAAAATAAGCAATGGTGGGATGTATGTTCCCGCTGCTGATATAGTTGGGTATACTGAAATATGCTCATGAGAGCTGCTGTATGAAACCTGATGGACTTGGCATGCTCCTTTTTTTGCTATAACTTTTTGGAGTCTAGGTTTGATGATAAATCTGGTTTCGTCCTAAAAAAAAAAAAAAAGGCTGAAATACAAAATAATTTAAAAAAAAAAAAAAAAGCAAAAAAAAAAAAAAAAAAAAAAAAAAAAAAAAAAAAAAAAAAAAAAAAAAAAAAAAAAAAAAAAAGAAATACATAAAAATCTTTGAGAATCAATCATTACACTTGACATGACATCTAAGTATTTTAGATACTTCAACTACTTTGCAAATCACAATGATTTGGAAATCTCGCTCAACAGAAAGTAATAGAAAGGTGTTTATATTTCTAAAAGATTCAGTACATCTATAAATAAGTTTAAGACAAAGACTCTATTCAAAGAAGTTGCTAAAAATGAGAATGAAAATAACTATTACAGATTTAAAGTATAGTTTTGATACATGATACTTTCTGAAGATTATAATGAAAATATGACCAAGAAATTTATTAATTACTTAGAATTAGTTGGTAAAAAAGAAGAAAGTGCAACTGCATTTTACACATTGAGTTTGATTTATTATACTGATCAAAAGTTTAAAGATGATGAAAAGGGTAGAAGATACTTAATTATAGCTGCACAAAAAGGTAATGAAGATGCAATCAAGAAATGTGAAGAATATGATATAAAGTACTTGAACCTCTGAAATAATATTTTTTTAGTTTATAGTTTAGGTTTATTTAGCTAGAAATACAAATAAAATATATGTTTATTCTTCAACTACTTTTGGTACTAGGTAGTAGTGAATATAATTTTGTTCCTCTGCATATTTAATAATAATTGGAAAGTTACTTTCTAAACAAATTTGTACTCATGTTGATAAAGAAGATACTTTTATGAACATTAATAAAAATTTAGGTAAAAATAAATCATCTATATTATTTTTTGATTTAATATTGATCTTATCATCAAATTCATCTGTTTTTTATTTAAAGTACTGATACATTTATTATTAAAGTTACCTGTTGAAGTAAATTTAACTGTTTCAATATTTTGTTTTACAATTATTCTTACTGTTTTATTTACAATCATTTGGTCTAAGAATATTTTCTTTAATTCAACAGAAGGTATATTAATAATCACACTGTAGTTAGTAGGTGGAATACTGATCCTTTTCTGGTCGATATTTAGTAATCAAATTTCATATTCAGTTTTACTAGTATCATCAGAACTCTTGTATAAAACACTTAGAAAATCTGGATTTCATAGTCTAAGTATAAGAGTATCATTATTCTTCACATAACTAAGTATCTTGTTTAGATAATCAAGATTTATGCCAATAATTTTATCCTTGTTATAAACATATTTTTTGAAACTTTCTTTATCAAGATGAACAGAAATAAGTGCAATATATAATGAATCCATACTTGAAAAGTTAATACCAGATTCTGTAAACTCGATGTTAACATCAGTAACAAGCTTTCTTGTTGCATCGATGACATGTTTAAACAATGATATATTAGCAAAAGTTGCTTCAAACATTTTATAAATTAACTTAAATTTAGAATTACTTTATTTATATATTTCATAGAGTTATATAATATTTTCAAATTTATTTAGATTATCTAAAAATCTTTTCCTACATCTGAGTTTTACATGCAAAAAGACTAATTCTGTTTAAATTACCTCATAACAAGTGTTACATTAATACATATTTTGCATATTATATTGGTTAAAATGATGATTTACAATTTGGTGTCATAACCAAATAAGGGTAATCTCTACTTTTTAACAGTAGTAGGTCTCTTGAAAATCTTTTTAACTATTTTGGATTTCTTTTTCGAAATAGTATTCTTAGGTTTAGATTTCAACTCTTTTATTTCATTTGTTTAAACAGTAGGTTTCATAATTGGTTTCTTAACAACTTGAGTTTGAGATCTATCTTGTAATAATTTAATTATAAACTTTTTTGTCTTAATAAATATATCCCAATCTGTTTTATAGGTATCTAAGTAGTGTTTCTTCATAGTTAAAAGTTTTGGATTAATTTAAAATTTATAATTGCATACAACATATTTTTTTTCATAAAAATATTCTCTATTGGGTATTTTTTATTTGGAGTTCTGCCTTTAATAAATTTATGTTTATGAATACTAAGCCATTTATCATTATATTTATTAATAAAATGTCTCTTTATAAAAGTGATACCACTATTGTATTTGATCTTATGATTACATATATTGCAAGTTTTTTTATCAAAATAGGATACAGCTGAATGTTTCTGCAATTTGGACATTATCATAATCAATTTTCAATACATTTTTACTTGGTTATTTATAGATATTTTATTATGTATAAATTTATAAAGATACAATTAAATAAAATAAAGAAATGATTGACACCCATACACTGCAGACCAAATATAGTTAATAAGACTATTCAATAGTTAACTTTAGCATTCAACTTAATATTAACAAATACATTAACATCAGTTCCAATATTAAAGTTAACTATCGACTGATCTAACTACTCCAGTCTGGCAGTGTATAAGTGTCAATCTACAATTTTAATTATTGATAACTACAATCTATTTTGAGATGGCCATATTCATTACAATTTCAATATTGAATATCTGGGCAGTTTCATTTAATATGTTCAGACTTCTTACAGTTGTAACAGTATTTTGTCCTTTTTGAGATATATAATTTTGCATTATCATGAATTTTATTACAATGTTCACATAGTTTCTTTCTTAGATCAATAAACTTCAGTATAGTTATTATTGCATTTGGCTTGGTAGAATGTAGTTTTACTTTGAGAAATACAATCTTAAGATTACTGCTAATGACTCCTTGGCATATTTTTAAGTATTTTTGAAATGCATCTTCATCATACTTATTACAATAGAATGAATATTTGGCCCAGTTTTCTACTTCATCATTATTTTTAAATCTTGATGAATATACTAATGCACATCAGAATATACATCTGCAAAAGTTTACAAATAATTTGCAAGAAACACAGCATGTGTGTGAACTGACTTGTAAACATCATGAGCATATCCTATAATGCCAATAGAATTTGGTATATTCTTGGTTGAAGTAACGATTATTGCATTTTTAATAGAAATATCTGGGTTCAATGATATTATTTTGTGTAAGATAGTTTCTGATTAGAGTAAACTTTCTTGGCAAAGTTTCTTGATAACTAGAATCACTTGAATAGGAACTTTCACTTCTTGAAGTACTTTTATATTTTTCTTCACATATCATTTGAAGTAAATCAAAAGCATCTTTTAATAATATATATCTTGAAAGTTCATGAAGATTAATATTCATAGAAGACATTTTTTTATTGCTTTAATTAATAAAGTAGATGTTTATTTATAAAACCCAGAATTGGTACAAGAATTCAAGAAAGGAAATCTGATAACATATTTATTTATGTAATATATATTTTTTATAAAAATAACATATTATCTAAAACTGTATTTAATTTTCTTATTATCTAATATTTTTCTTATAAGATCTGAATTGTTAAGAATAATTTTTACTGTAGTGCCAAGATAAACAATTTTATAAGGCAAAATAGATTTAGAGAATTTTGAAATAAGATCATTGAATACTTCTATCTTAATTTCAAAATGTAAAAAACTTTGTATAACATAATAATCACATACTCATTTAATCTTAAATGTTTTAATATTCTTATTTTTTTTTATAGTAGAATGGAATTTAACTAATCCTATTTTTGTATAAACAGTAAGACTTGAAACTTTTAGTTTTAACCAAAATTCTTTATCATATTTAATCTCATCAAGAATAAGCTTTTCAAGAAATAGAAAATACTAAATGAGATTCTTGCATTGATTATTTACTTTTAGTTTAGTGATAATATTATTGGTTTCAATAATAAAATAATCCTCAATTCAAAGCATATCAATTTTGAATTTTAAAATCATCTTATTGGCTAGGTTCTTAATAGACTTAAAAACTATATTAAAAAATATATAGTCAATTGTAGAAGTAATATGAAGAATTTTTATTTTTTTTAATTAAGAATCATTATCAATAATTCACATGTTTGGATATTTAATCCTTCAAAATTAATAGTAAGTTGTTTCAAGATTGTTGATTCTGAAACAACTTTAATAAAAAGCTCATTAGAAACAACATATACATCATTTGTTTTAATAAATGAATTACACAACTTAAGAATAAATGAATAATTAATATATTATATAAATTTTAGATAGTTAATTACTGGCTTTTTCATAAGCTTATCATTTTCAATTTCTAGATTGTTTGAAATAATTTCTCTACTTTTGTTACTTAGAGATCCAAAGAAAATATGTACAACTTCTTTCAAAATCTGTTTAGCTTTTTTATTTCCATTTATTTCTAATACTAAATAGAATTTTACAAAAAAATCTTGTTACATTCTTTGGGCAACAAGATAAAAATAAACTTCTTAATGCATAGAATATCATAAAGATTATTGAATTTGATATTATCAACAATCATTTCTATTATTTCAATTGAAATATCATTGTTGAATTTGTGTTAAAATAATCTGTAATTATAGTCATTTAAATAGTTTTTAATATAATACATTTTACAAAACAGTATAAATCTTTTATTAATAAATGATAAGTCTTTCTGTAAATCCTTTTATACAAAATAACAAAAAATTCGCCAGTAACAAAATCACTACTACTTGGTTATTTTACTAAGATAACTAACTTTGGTATCTTAATTAAACTTGTTCAGCTTACAATTTTACATATATTCTGAAAGTTATAGGTCTTTAACTTACAAACTCACAGTTTAATACTGCTAAAACGGCCTTTGGCCTCTGCAACTAAATTTTTAATTATTTCTCATCTGTTACTCTTTTAATTCACAATACTATTCTAATAAAAGTTGTAAAGCATCTCTTTCCAATCAAAACAAGCCTAAAAAGAAGCTTGTAGCTCCAAAACTGACAGAATTACAACAAAAAACAACTTTAACTCCTTTACTGTTTTCTAAAAAATTATTTTATCCTTATCCTCAAATTCTCTCCCTTACATATTTTTTATGTAACCTTAAATCATTTCCAAAATTGGTTTCATTTAATATTATATTGTGTAAATTAAATTTAACCAAAAAGAATTTTCTTTGTTACAAATTAATTTATATTAATTTACTAAAAATAAAATTCTGCACTCTAGTACACAATAGTCACTGTAATATGTAACTAATTATAACTTTGTGTTACACTAGTCACACTAGCCACATTAGCCATACTAGCCATATTTGTGTTATCTAAGTTACATAAGGTTACACAAAGCCGCAGCAAGCCGCAGTAATACCCTTGTAATTTTAAACCTTATCTTGTAACAAAATCTATAATTATTATTTTTCTTTAAAATCTCATATCTTTAAATCTTACTAGGCAAAACAAGTTCAGTTTTCTAAGTAATTTTATCCAAAATGCCAATCTTAGTAAGTTCAGAACCTGATTCTATTGATTTGAACTACTTTTATGAAAAATTTCCAAAAAGTTTTGGTATTGAAATCTATGAAAATATACTAGAAATATCACATCCAACACCTACAAATAAATGATTTAACAATTGTATTACTATAGAACTCAGAGGCAGCATCAAAACCTGTCATTATATTCAAGCATCTGCTACTAGTGCTACAGCCATCTACCTATGTGGTAAATATCATACAAACTTCTATTCAAACAAAAATTTTAATTATGAACAACATCCAAGTACCAATATCATTAAAAAACTAAAAGATAAAAAACTATTTGCAACAAATACTGTTAACTCTACAAATGTCATCCTACTATCTTCTACTTCATCACCTTTACCATCTTTATACTAACATACTTGTCCTAAATGCAATCAACCTATTAATTGTAAAGTTACTAATAATAGACATTATTTAGTTACTGATGCTGAACTCTCTAATGACAAACCCTGTCACAAATCTTATCTTGAAACTGAAACTGAGTCTGAAGCCAGCAAACAACTTATTATTAATCTAGAACAAGAACCTTTCTGAACACTTTCACTTCACGAACTCGAACAATCACTTAATATATTCCATACCAACAATCCACTCATCTCCGAACTTAACCCTCTTACTTCTATTACAGAAGAAACAGTAAATGATATAACAACTGATACTACTGCTATGAATATTGATAACTCTAACCTATCTGATAATAACCAACAGCAACAACAACAAGAAAAACAACAACAACAACAACAAAAAACATCTAAGCAACCTCAACAACAACAACAATAACAAGAAACATCTAAGCAACCTAAACAACAACAACAACAACAAAAAACATCTAAGCAACCTAAACAACAACAACAACAAAAATTACATGAACAACTAAAACAACACTATAGCCAAGCTACTAGACCCAAGCTTAATCCATCATTCGATTGGTTAACAAACTTTCCAGTCACTGAAGAAATGAAAGACAACACTAAACTTCAAACAGATATTTTATGAAAACTATTTAACTTTCTTAAAGAACATCTATATAATTTCTTTCTAGGAAAGGTTATTAAAGAAGCAACAAAAACCACCCTGCACTTAAATCTAGCTTTTATCTACTTATTCGACAAATGGCTAGTACTAAACCCAAATTTTTAACAGACTTAATCCAATAGCACAATCCTATAACTGATTAATTTGCCACAATACCTTTTAATATTCTCGAAAAAATTCTCAAAAAACTTATTCTTACATTTACTACTGTACTCTTCACCAAACTTAACTATCTAGAAATTTTTGCTTTACCTGCCATCATTCCACTTCTCAAAACTGAAAACCATTTATAATTCTGCATTAATCTAGCCTGTCTCTATTTATACTTATCCAACAATTATCAAGCCATTAATTATACAAAATTTGCAGAAGACATTAATCTTAGACCAAAAAGATTTAAAATATCATCAAAAGTTACCGGATATGACAAAAATAAAAAATACTTCTCTATCAATATAGATACTTGATTCAATATTCAACTAGAATTTAATATTTCTAAGACCTTATTTATGAACAAATACAACATTCCTTCTCTAAAAAACTCACTTTTCCATTTTAATGAATAGTTTGAAAAAGCCTTTTCACTATATAGTAAACAATTATCAAACACTATTGACAAAACCAAAGTATCTAATTACCTTAAATACCAATTTAGACAATATTTTATCTCTCATCTTAAAGAACTTCTGCCTAGTACTCATTTTTTTTTTTTTTTTTTTTTGGAGTTAAGGTGAGGTCATGCCTCAAGTCTGTTTATCAAACATATTGTTACAGTTTATACAACTTTTTACATTATACATTATCTATTACTATATATCTAATTAAGAAATGAGACTCAGACTAATTTATCTGTGACCTAAACCTACCAGAGCTAATCTTGTATCCTACTTACACATAACCTGGATTTTTGTTTCACATCCATCTATATTAGATAACCTGCATATTCCCCTCATGTCTCACAACCTATTTAAACAACTTCCAAATTGGTCTACCAGGTCGTTCGCTCCTTATGAGCTACTATCTTTGGTCTGCCAGAACAATGCCTTACAGTTTGTATCTCAAGCCAGGGTCCTGCTACCACTGCTAACTTCCCAATTCAGGTACTAGTAGTATATATCTCAAGCCAGGTCCCTGCTGCCACTACTGATTTGCACCCTTCTGGTCTTAATGTTATTTTCAATAAATTGTGTAACTAACCTGCCCCTTTAGTACTTCCTTTTATGGTAATAGTCCGAACCTGTTTTGTGAGTTACCTCTTCCAGCTGTTACCATCGTAATATTACTATTACTTTCAATTTGGGGTATCTCAACCTTGATTGGTATAGCATTCATGTTGGTACATTCATTCTTATTATCATCATAGACTTCCATATAGGTGTGACCAGAGCTTCGGCTTGGTACCTTTAGACATACAGAACAGGTTACTTCCTCTATACATTTGCTATCTTCAATATTAGGACATTCCACAGTGTCAGAGGTGCTTCCAATCTTGATAAGGCTAATCCTTTTCCACAGCCTGTCCTCATGTTCACCGCTTCTCTCACCATTCCAGTTTTGGTTACTTCCAGACTACTCTCCCAATCAAATTTTTTTTCTTGAGTCCCAATTAGGACTTATTTGCACAATCCGGTGATTATCCTTCCAAGCAAGTACACACAAGTTGGGTGCGGAGATGTTAGTATTGCCTAATTAGAAGGTATAGGGATGTTGGTACTGCCCTAGCCTAAAGGACTTATATGTGCAATCTTTTCATAACCATAACCTTCTGTAACAGCTGCTTGTTACACATAGTGCCTACACTCCATGATTGGGTCTCCTTCTAGGAATTTCTACTTCGGTCATATACTGTACTTGGACTTGACTACAGGGCTTCGCATTCAATTACTGGCTCCTTATTGAGTTACAGAGGCTAAAATCTTTTTTAGTTTTTGTCTCCAGCTGGACTTGAACCATTAACCTTGACTGTAGGGACATGGAAGCTTAACTGCTAAGCTATGGGACCCATGCCCCTCTGCCTAGTACTTATAAATTTGCAAAACCATATAATTTATAAGAAAGTTGACATGAAACCTTTAAACAAGTTAACTACCATATACTCATATGCACAGATCCTAAATGCCTTTATTTCTTAACTACTAAAACATCGAAAAGAAAGAAAAAAGAAACATCTACAAACTCAAAACCCAATACTGAATTATATTTACAACATAATACATCTGCACTTACCAAATACACTTTTGATAACTCTTACCAACAATACCCAAAAAAGATAATAAATCATGGAATAAACCCTATCTTGACCCATCTGTTTTTTACACCAAAGGCAAATATGAAGCTACATTCCAAAAACAAATTCTTATTACCATACTTGATGAATTAGTAGCAAAAGCAGAAGAATATACCTGCTTTGCAATACTGTTAAAACTATCCAAAATGACATGGCTTTTACTTCTACCAATATCTATTAAACTATCAAAAAACTGCTGCCCAAAACTACAATATAGATAAAATGAATAAACAACAAGCAATTGATTTTATTACAACTAAGCTTATTGATACTGACTTTCTTGCATGAGTAATCACTTATTTTGATTGCACATATGGTAACTCACTAAACTACTTAGAGATTATTAAATTTAACAAAGAAAAAGCCCTCCCTAAAGCTGAAACTATTTTATATAATAAATTTAACATTAAATTTGAAATCCTTACTAATATAGAAGAATCCTTCTATCTAAAAGAAGAGGAACATACTCAGACTCCTTTTTAGTAAAATTGTCTTCTACCCAACTCATAAATGCAGCTGCCACTTTATTAAAAGAAACTACCATAGTATTTGATAAGAAAGATGATATAAGTAGACAGGCAGAAAAGCCTATTTATGTGGAGAACCAAGCAAATAACAGTCAGACTCAATGTACAAAGCAGACTATAGAAATCTTTGCAGCTGTAAGAGCCAAGCTTCAAATGGTAAGCACCTTAGTAGAAGACAAATACTCATTCTCAGAGACTACCCCATCATATAACTAAGAACTACAATACAAATTTCAAAAAAACTAATTACAAACTCTTACATACCTACAATTTTAAAGTCTGTTACAACAAATTTCTTGCACACTTCAATCTACCTACAATCCCACAAGACCAAACTATTGGTTCTTTTCTTAAACACCTTCAACAACATAATCTTACACATTATGCTATCTTTTCTATTAATACCAATATTAGTGAAGCCTATATCTATTTACCCTCCAAACTGCACTTATTACCAGAACATACTTTTATTAGTCAAAAGCTTCTACACTAGTATCTCGACACCCCTCTTAAGTCTCAAATATATGAAACACTTAACCTCAACATTACTATCTATAATATTCAAGGCTTTAATAATATAGAAAAGAAACTTCTATTAGAAAAATATTGTCTTCAAAACAATTTACAAATAATGTGCTTAACTGAAACCAAAATAGCAAAAACTAAAAACAAAAATTCTACAACAACCAACATTTTACCTACTACTAGTCAAACAGCTATACATTTAAAGAGGATATATGCATTCTAATTCGTAATAATTTGTAACCATATATTCATAACATACTTAATCATTCAGAAGGAGCTATTGCAATAGATCTGTTCTTCAAACATGACTACAAGTTCATAATTATCTCAACTTATCTCTCATCTACCAACAATCTAACATGACAGCAAACACAATTAACCATTATCATATAGATACAACAAGCCCTACAGCAACAACTATACATCATTGTGCTTGGTAACTTTAACTTAGCTACTTTAACTACTATCTCCAACACAACCAAATATTAACTTCTTAACTACCTTTATAGCACAAATATGCATGACCTGGCTAGCCATACTAACAATACTGATGTTACTTGGCAAAGTAGTAGATATCAAAACAGAATCGACTACATATGGGCCAGTGAATACACAGTCTCTTTTTTTAACAAATTTTATCTAGATGACTTATCAAAAGCTACTAATAGTAATTACCAAATCTTGATATCACAATGAACATTCCTTTTTGCACTTAAATCCAGACAGAAAAACAAATGCAAAAGAAGAACTTTCAACTATCAAGCAATGACAAAAGAGAAATAGAAAGAATTTACTAATCAAATTGATACTAATATGCAAAACAAAAATATTAACTCATTCATACTAGAAACAGACACATTAGAAAAACTTTGGCACAAAATATATACATCTGTTATAAATGCTGCTCTTCAAAATATACCTAATAAAAAATACACTATAAAACACTCTTTTCATATCTTTTCACCCAAAGCAACAGCTCTTCATAAGGACCTTAAACAAATTGGTAGCATTATTAACAATGTTAAAAACTCATTTAAACATCATCAACTAATCACCAATACTATCATTAACCAAATTCATAATATTAACCAAAAACATGACTTCGATATACCAAACCCTTCTTTAGACCTTCAATTATTACTACAATGGATCTTTCAAATAAAACAATCATAGAAGGCTATATATTATGCTAAAAGCTTAGAAAACTCTCAATACCTCTATCAACATATTAACAAAGCAATTAATAACAGATGTGAATGACTACTAACTCAACCAACTAAAATAATTAATAGCATTCTTAACTGACATACAAATTCAGTAATTTTTCATAATATCAAAACAGAAAACAAAGTTATAACTGACCTCCCAATCATATTTTCACATATAAAACAACACTTCTACCAATGGACAAAACACCAACCTTATTAAACTGAGACATTTAACTCACACTGGGTCAATGAATATCAACCTAAAAGCTTCTATTAATATGAACTAGTACACTCCACTCTTACAACCAATTACTATAGAAGAAGTTCTATACACTATTAAACAACTGCCTAACAACAAAGCATGTAAACCTTTTGGAATAAGTTATAAAATGCTTAAGCATTATGGACCACACATGCTATATGCAATTACACACCTACTTAACAAATGTCTTAATACAAACAATATTCCTAAACAATGAAAAAATAGTAGAATTTATTTAATATCAAAAAAGCCAAACTTTGATGGAAACCTTAACAATACATGCCCTATCAGCTTAATAGAACATACCAAAAAACTATATACAAAAATACTAACAAACAGACTCTCATCTATTTTATCA
>CAJVQA010003470.1:0-19408 GCA_910591915.1 Cetraspora pellucida | reverse complement strand
TAGGCCCTTGTATAGTATCAATTGCTCTTTTCAAAAGCTTTGATACTTGAAGCATATATACCAACTTTGGCACTATACATATATTGTTTATATATGATATCTGAGCACTCGTTATCTTTTTGGTATTGAGCAGCCTTGCTGTGGAATGCACTAATTCTTTGGCTCTTGTCTTTACTTAGCTTTCATTAAATCTGTTATTTAACCAAATTCCTAAGAATTTTGTTATTTTGGTTTTTTCTTCTTCATAAATCCATTTATTGTTCAATCTAACCTTTCTATTTTCTTTTGGTTCACTTGAATTCATTATAATAAGTTTTGATTTCTTTCTATTTATCAGAATATTATTAAGCTTAAAGAAATCTTTGGCAATTTGTAATGTATGCTCTATTTGCTCTTTATTACTTGCTATTCATGTTGTATTATCTGCAAATGCCACTACTACTTAACATGATTTCATCTCTGTTGTGTAGTTTAGCTTGTTGTCATTTGGAATTGCTACTACTGTTGTATAACCTAAATCTATATTATTCTGTATTCTTTTTAGTAGTAGATCATAGAATACTCTTCATATTAATAGTGAAAGTACTTTTTCTTATTCAATTCTATTATTTATTACAAATGCCACTGTATGCCCTCAATGTGTAATTATTTTAGATTGTCTGTCTTGAAATAAATTTAATATCATTAAGATTGTTTTTTCTAACAACTTAATTCTTTCTATTACTTTTTTTAAAGCAATTAGTAATACTGAATCAAAAGCCTTTTTTATATCTTGCAGGACTAACCATAGTTTATTGTTGTTCTCTTTAGCATCTTTTATTATTGTATTTATAATATGTACTGGCTTCTTGGTTGAGTTTCCTGACAGTTTTGCAAAGTTTGGCCCTTTAAGTATATTTCTTTTACAGAAGACCTTTGTTAACCTTTTAGTTAAAATTTTTGTTGTGCACTTCTGAAAAGTCTCTAAAAGTACTATTGGTCTAACATTATTTAAATTGTAATGCCAATCTGTTTCTTTAAGAATTAGGTATATCTGTGAAATCTTCTATTTATCTGGGATTTTGCCTGTTATAATACAAATTTCTGCAAAATTTCTGAAGATTGCTTGGGACTTAGGTTCTGCTGCTTGGATTAGAGTATATGTAATGCCTAAAATTCCTGATGCTGTTTTTTTTTTAAAGCTCATTAACATTTTACTGTATTTTTCTTTTATAATATTTTGTTTCAGATCTTGGTACCATTTCTTCTTTATTGTTCTTTTGAGTTTATATACTTCTGACCATTATTTTTCAAAGATTTCTTGGTTAAATACCTTGCTCTAAACTGGTTTTGGTAGTGTTCTTTTGTCTTTTCTAACACTTCTGTTAATTTTATAAATAATTTTCTTTGTCCCTTTACCTCTCCTATTAGTTTATCTATTTTAATTTTTTTTGATGGTTTATCTAATAGACTTATTAACATTTTGCCTTGCTTTCTATTAATCATTTGGCATCTTTTTTCTATGTTTTCTTCAATTTCTTTTCTTTTTTGATTGTCTAATTCACTGGCTCTTCTTGCTCGAAATATCTTCTACCAACCTTTTAAATTCTCAATAAGTTTACAAGACCAAACTTCCTATGCCAGATCTATATAGGTTCCATGCTGTTGATTGATAAAGATAATTTCTTTATTTAGATCTTCTATGTAGTCTTCTAAGTAGCCTAGTTTGATGTTTTTTCTTTTAATATTTATCTATCTTCCTAACTGAATAAGTGTTTTTTCCAATTGCACTTCTTTCGTTTTCTTTCTTCAGTTAATTGCTGTATTTGATATTTTTTTTTTGAAAGGTATTTGTATGCTATTGTAATAATATTATTGCTGATTGTGTTTCACTATTTATTTATGTTCTCCTCATTTCTAATGTCTTCCTTTAATTAAGAAAACCTCTCCAAATCTTGAAAGAAAATTTTCTTTTCTAGTTGCTTATCGAGATTTTGCTTATAGTTATTCCAATCTTCTTTAGTTGCTTTGTTATATATAATTACTATTTTTTTAATATTTTCTCTTTTAATTTCTGCTGCACTGTATAATGTAATCAAGTGATCCAATTTTATTTTTGCTACTACTGTATTATGATCACTGTTTGTATATATATCTATTAGCTAAATTTCTGCTTCATAAAGACCATTTGCCAGTTCTTTTATAATCTAAATATAATCAATTCTTGAACCTGAACCTCGACTTGACTATGAGACTTCTTTTGATTCTGGATTAATTAATCTAAATGCATCTCTAAATTCTTGCCTTTCGAGCCAACTCAACAATAGGTTTTGTTTTGGTTGATTTTTTCTTGATTTTGACAGTCTATCTAAGTTAACATCTACTACATTGTTAAAATCACTTATAATTACTATTTGTGTTCTTTCAAGTCTCTTAATATACTTGTCTATAATTGTTTTTTGAATTTGTTTTCATTTTTCTTTGTTATTTGGTAAAAAGTAAGTCATTATAACTATAATCTCTAGCTGTTTAAACATAAAACTGGCTGAGATTATATACTCACTTACTTTGTCTATTTGTTCCAAATGTTTTTCCCACTGATTGCTAATTAGCAAACCTATATCTAAATCTTTCTTATTGTCTAAATATGCATTTGTCCAAAAACTTTTATATCCTTCTAAATTTCTTGTTAAGAAAAATCTCTCTTTAGTCAAGATATTTATTTCTGAGAGTTTTATAATATCAAGTTTATTATCTATTGTCTATTTATATAGTGCTTCTATTTTTTAATTATTTGTTTTAAAACCATTAATGTTATGTGTTACTTGTTTAAGCTTTATCTTTTCATTTTCATAAATTCTTCCTGTATGAATTCTATGTTGTGTATTTTTAGTTTCTTGCTAAAAATTGTCTTTATCTATTTGTTTTCTTTTTTCTTTACTGTTATTTATATTCAGTAGCTCTACTTCATCTTTTCTAGAGTTTTTTTTTAGATATAGAGTGTTTTCTTGTATTATTTTTGTTTTGACTTCTTGAACTTATGATGTGGAGCACATCTCTATATTTGTTAACTTTAAGTTAACTTTAGCAACTATTAGAAGCAGTTTGCCACTTTCCACCTTACTACCATGCTGTTATTCTCCTTTTGTGCTTCTAATTTATCAAGTCTGTTAAGTATTCTTAACAATAACCTTTCTGTAGATGTTTCTATATCACCTTTTTGTACACTTCTGTTTTTCTCCTTTTGATTTCTTATTTTTTTCCTTCTTTTTTCATATTTATATTCTCTTTTCTGAGTATTGTTTTTTTTTTTTTTCTGAGTATTGTTTTCTTTTCTCTCATTATCATAATTTCTGTTACTTGTTCTTATTTTCTCTCTTATTTTTTTTTTAACTCTGTAGTCTTTTCAAAAAACTGTATAGTTGTTGTACCTTATCAATTTGGACTGCACTACTTCTAATTCTTCCTGACTTGCAAATGTAATTATTGCAAATCTTTTGGGATTACTGTTCCTGTTTGTAGGAATATATACAGATTTTGTACCTTTACTTTTTAGACTTCACAGAAGCAACACTTCTGAAGCTTCTTTGGGAAACTCTAGTAGTTTGGCTATATAAAGACTTTGTCTATTTCTTTGTTCATAATTTTCTTTCTCTTGAGTTACTCAGGCTAACTTGTTATTATCTAATAGTAATGACCATAGGGTGTTTTCATCATTACTGCTTGTAACTTTGATTACTGTCAGTACTTTGAATTTTAATCTTTTGACTTTTACTATGTATATATTGCCAAGATTTTTGCATATATACTTTATTTCTTCATACTTGACATTTACTAGCAAGTTTCAAATTGTCAAATATCTTGTAATTTCTATCTTCTTTTTTTCCTTTTTGCTGAAGCTAGGTTTTTTTATTTTTTTCTTAAGGTGTAAGTCAAATTCATCTTTTTGTAAACTTAAGGCCATTCAATATCTTTCTTTGTATTTTGATTTTATTATTTCTTTACTTTTTTTATAATGTATAATAGGTTTCCTTTCTGAAATTTTGATTTCTTCTGGAATAAGATTGCACCAGTTTCCTTCTTTTTCTTTAATGCACTCATTTAATGTCTTTTTGCTATATTTACAGTCAAAATCAACAACCACCCAGCTATTACCATTTTGAAATTCTTCTTCAATTGTCTTGATATATTCGTTTCCTCTAAGAACCCATTTCATATAGTTGATTCAATATTTTTTAGTTTCTTCTAGAACTTTAAAGGATGAAATTTTTACTTTAAAAGAAAAACTCTTGTTGCAGGTTCTGTTTTTTAGTGACCAGAGGTTGTCTTCTAACTGAGTTGCTACTAGTTTGATTTCTAACACTTTCTGCTTGGTTGTTTTTTTAACACTTTGGGTTATAATTTCTTGTAAGGTTTCTAGACTCTTTTCATGCTCTTTCCTGTCTAACACTTCTATATAGTTATTTTTAATTACTAGTAGCTTCTTGTTTCTATCTGTTAATTCTGTTTGTTGTGCTACTACTTGATACTTTCTTGTATTAGACATTTCTATTTGCTCTATGCTCTTGTTTGCTTTTATATTTGACATTACTATATCTTCTATTTGTCATCTTTTCTTGAATATTGCACTAGAATAATTTTCTTCATTTTTATTATTTTCTTCAATCCTCTTCAATTTGCTCTTTTTCTTATTTATTTCCTTTTTGTTTAAACTTAATATATAATCAATTGAGCCTAAATTTTGACTTGCTATCTTAATTTTACTGGCCCACTCCTCAATAGTTTTTTTTGATACTGTTTTAGCTTCTTCAGATATATATCTTAGGGCTTAGAGTATTTAACTGTATAGTAGAAAATCTTTAGTTGTAATTTTTTAAGGATTGCCAAGAGCTAAATTTTTTGCTATTATTTCTAAGTTACTTGGTTCTTTAGTCATAGATGTTTTCAGAATGCAATTTAGTTTACTGCAGTTTAAGTATCTATACAGTTTGTTACCCATTTCTTGCATTTGCTAGATTAGGCTTTGTTTGTTGATTATCTTCATTTAATTACTTTATTTGTTGAATCTATTTTTGTATTTTTGTTGTTTAACTATCTATTTTCTGATTTAGTTTTGTACATGACTTGATGTTTGTTGTTTTCTTTTGCTGATTGTTGTAAGTTTCTATATCTGGAACATGGCTGCTTATTTGTTTTTAATGTTTACTGTTTTGATTGATCACGTGTGTTTTACAATTTTTCTGGAATAGTGTAATTCCCTACTTTTGTCAGAAAAAAAATTTTTTTTCTGTAACTGACTTGAAGTTCTCCAAATAATTTAGTTTCAATAGAAGTAAATTTTGTATTAAAATAAAAAAAAAAATATACTAAATAAATAGAATCTATAGCCTTCTTGATATTTTAAGTAGAACAGGTCAAGTTGATTAGTCTAAACAGGTCAGAAATAGTAAATAAACAAAGATTGTTTACTTTTTACTAGGATTGCTAACTTTGTACTAGCAACCAGACTGATATTAGCTATTTGTGGCTTTTGGGTTTCTAGTAATATTAGGTCTAACAATATTAAATTCAATATTTTTAAAAAAAGCTATATTATTTATAGGAACTTGTAATATGTTTTAAATTTTTGTCAATTTTGTTTGTTTTAATGATCTACAAAAAAGAGTTGATGTGTGATAAAGAATAACTTTTTCTATAGTAAAGTTATATAACTAATTAATTATATAAATATGTAATCTAAAAATAATATATATAATATTATTATTAAAGAAAAAGATTTGTATAAGCAAATTAAAAATATGAATTAATTAATAAATTTTTAAGTTATAAGCCAAGTTTTATATATATATATCTTTTTATTATCCTTTTAGTATTAGTTAAAAATAGTAAAATAGATATTAACAACTCTTTCTAATGCTTATTTAAACCAAACTTTTCAAAAAACTGAACTACAAAAAATAATATAGTTAATATATTAAACTTTATAAAAACCTTTTTGAAGTACTGTATATGCATTGTTGGACATTAAAATAGATTAAAAAAGAGTTGCAACCTTGTAGTGATAGTTTAAAGAGCACTCTAGAACTATAGAAGAAGTAATTAGTGAAAGTTAGGGTTTCTCATTAAGTAAACAACAAAGTTGGATATATTAGTTCTATACAACTGTAAAATCTACAAGAAATACTCACAAGAGTTAAGAACTTCCAAAAGCTAAAAGTTGGTTCATCTAGCACTCTTACTTTTTCTTCAAAGAAAATTTTGTAAAAGTGAATGATTTAGTTTACTTTCTTCTAAAAATCAACATGTAAAATTACTAAAACAGTTAGCAGTATTTACTTCCTAAATAAAATTGTTTATAATATAGATTAGAAATAATACAGCAATATAAACATGACTATACATATGCCTCAAGCTATTGAAAACCTGTCAAATACTGCCTCTGAACTAATCAGTATCCTATACTGATCTTCTATAATAAAGTTGAAGTTTTTTCTCTTTTTTGGTTTTTTGTTTAAATAATCTAAGTAAATAGAAAGATAGTAGAGTAATTTTTATTTAGTATAGTTTATAATTTTTATAAGCCCAACATAGGCTTATAATTGTAATTGTCTGATATCTGTGAATTACAAGTTTCATGCCTAACACAGGCTTAAAATCATAACTGTTTGATTTTGTGAATTGCAAGTTTCATATTTTTCTTTTTTCTTGTTTTCTTTTTTTCCTCTTTTATTTCTTGTTTTGTATTTTTTATCATTTACCCTTATACTTTTGTTTTTTTTTATATATAAAATCTTTTTTTTGTTTTTTTGCTTTCTTACAAGAAGATGTTATCAGATTGGTGATATTCTATTGTAGGGTGGCAGTCAGATAAGCAGTTTACTTCTGTTTGAGGTAGTGCAACAGGTTGCACATAAGTATCAATAAGGTGGCCAGATGATGCTAGACTTAAGTATTAGAAAAATTTTCTGTAACCAGTATAGTATCAAGAATTCTAATAAAGTACTAGCATGACTGCTTAAGTTAAAAAAAAAATAAAATAAAATTAAGATATATAAGAGTTGATACAAACAATAAAATTTAAACTTCTTATTAAGTAAAATAGTTTAATAACAATATTATTTAAAATATTAAAAACTTTAAATACAAGTATTGATCTAGTATTATAATATGCAAAATATGCAACAAGATAATATAACTATTATTAAAATTAATTATAAAAGTTTAGCAATCTGTATTAGATTAATATAGTCTAAATTAATTAGCTAAATATATATTAGAGTTGATTTTTATTTATTAAAATTAAATAAAACTAGCAAATTACTACTAAATTTAAAAAATAAATAAAATAAAATATTTAAATAATTTATTGTTAATAATATATAAATTTTATTTATATTTAAAGACTATACTTTATAGTAATTATTTTATTAATATATAGAATATATGCTATAGAAAAAAAAATCAACAAAAAAAAAGATCTTTAAAAAACCTATTTTTTATATTATAAATTTTATAATAAGCTATAAAAAATTATAAATTTTGAAAAGCTATATTGCAAAATTTTATTAATAAAACTACTTTTATGTTTTAAGTAAAAAATAATCTTGATTGTATTTTAAATTAATTTATATAAAAAAATTAATTTTAAAAAATTTGGTGTTTTCTTCTTTTTTATAACACTTAGTTTATATGTTGGAATTAGTATTATAATTTTTTTTAATAAAATAAGAGTACAGCTAACTATATATGCAACTTTTAATTGTTTATTTAGATAATTTGTTTTAGAGTTCTATACTAAATACTATATATATAATCTATTAGAAGATTATTTATTTAAACCTTCTAATTATCTATTTTGTTAATTATTTAACTATTATAAATTTTTTATATATACTTTATTAGCATATTATTTGAGTAGTATAATATTTTTTCTTTTTACATTAGTATTTAAATTATTACATATTTTAGAATATGATATCTGTTAGTAAGGCTTAGAAAACTTTTTTTGTTAATTATATACTTACTTTATAAACTATTAACAAAAGCTTGTTTTTGTAAAATTTACTTGTATTCTAATACTTACTTCATAGCATATCTATAATACTTTAGTATATTACTATTTTATTTTTAGATTTTTAATTTGAATAACTTAGAAGAACTATGGTTTGTTTCTAATATATTAAATTTGACCTAATATCTTTTTCTTTAATTTGAACCTAACAATTTGGTTAGTAGTACTTCTTATTTAAAGGTTTTTGTCTGTCTAATTTCTTTATATTGATATCTATTTTTAGATTCAGTCTTTATAGTAATAGTGTCAAAATTTTATATTATTTTTTTACTTAGATTTTTTTCAAATAGGTTTTAAGTTTTTTTTAGTTTTACAGATTTATATAGTTACAGAAACATATTTTGAATTTGTATTATCCAGTACCAGTTTGCATTCTTTCATATAATCAAGATATAAATAATTACTATATTAAATTATATTTAAACTAATAATTAAACAAACTTTTATTAAACAAATTATATACTAATTTAATAATATTAATAATAATTAATTTTAATAATAATAAAACTACTAAATATATATATTTTGTATATACAATATATTAAATAATTTAAACAAAAATTATATATTTTTTAATATTTTTATTTATTTACAATGATTATATAAAACAAATCTATATAAACATTTTTTATACATTATTAATTAATAAATATATACCAACTATATAATTATATAATATAAAATTTTGTATAATAAATTATAGCAACTAAACTTTTAAATAAAAATACAAAACCAACAAGTTTTAAATATTATTATAAAATTGGTTAAGTTTAAAACATAGTCATTGTTTATTTTTTATTTTTTTTTGCTTTTTTTTGTTTTTGTTTTTTTTTTTGTTTTTTAAAGTTTGATTTGCGAAAGGAAAGAAAGATTATTTGATGAAATGAATCAAATATTTAAGGCCATCAAAGTTCAAAATCTTTTACCCCCCTCTCACTACGTATATATTTTAAGCCAACCTATCTTCAAATAGATATTTTCTTGTTAATGAATATAGGCTGATAAAATAATAAATCATTGTAAAATACAAATTTTTTTTTGTTGGTTGGCTTTTATATACAATTTCATCACCTAAAATAAGTAAAACCTGATACATACATCCAATGCTATACATAATAAAATTTCCGATAAAAAAAAAAAAAAAAAGTCCAAATAAGAAAAAAAATAAATAAAGTCCATTAGGTTTTTTTTTTTTTTTTTTTTTTTGAGGTTCTAATGTCCATTATGACTTTTACATCATATTACGGGTTATATGAGATTTGACCTTAAAATGGCTATGATTTAAATAGTCAAAAAACAACACACCATCAAACTAACCAACATCTGCATCATGCGGCCGTTACTAATAATGTTGCCACTGATTAAATCGAAAAAAGTTTGAGCCCTTAATATTCCAGTCATTTATCGTTAAAGGTGGAGGAGATTTGGTTATTGAGAAATTCTTTTTCTTATGAAACTTATCGATTTCAAGATTTTCTGTTAAAACACTAATAGGTGGCAATCTAGTGACTGTTGATTGTTCCTGCGTTGACGGTAAAAATTGAGAAGTGTTTGACAATGTAGGCATTGAAGCAGACCGTATTGCAGGTCGAACACTAACAGCAGGGTTGTATGTCGAATTCGGTAACTGACTATGAGCAGCACGCGGACTTGAAGTGAAATGTGGAGTAAATTGCGGCACTGTAATGTTACTATTATTATTATCACTACTGTTATTACTAAAATTGTCTTTATAACTATCAAAAGATGTTCTAGGATATTGCGTTAATTGTGCATCGATTGATGTTCGTGGTGTTGGTAATTGGTGATGTTGTTGCGAGCTGATATATGACGGAGGTAATGTGCGGGATCTTTGTGGTATTTTTGGAAGGGGAGATTGAGAATTGGAATGATAAGATGGATGAACTGGAGATAGTTGAGAAGATATTGGTGTATTCGTGTGACAATTTGAAACAGTACATTGTGATGAATAATCAAATGTAGCATTCGTACAAGTCGATTGATCATGTGTATGTGAGAAAGAGTCAGAGTGTTCCATCAATGGTGGCAACGTTGACCTATAATCATAAGACATTTTTTCTGAAATTGACAACTTTCGGCGTTTCGGATAGTCATTAGTATCTTGAGAAATACCAAGGGAATTTAAACGAGCAGTAATAGGATCATCCTGAAAAGATTCGCTCTTAAATTCATAATGACCGCATGAAATACAATTGCACCTATATTCTCGTTGTAAAGGTTGAACATGATGGGTATCAGGTTCATGATGATGGTTGTTGTTCGGTAGAGGATAAGAAGAATAATCAACATTTCTATCAGTCATTGGAGAAGGTTGTAAATAATATGAAGTATCAGAATGTTGCATATCCAACGGAGACGTCGCAGAAGGTAAATTTATGCTTCTCTTTTTTGAAATCTCGAACGCGTCTGAACCATCACCGATACCATTATCGTCATCACCTTCTGCGTTGTCCGAATGTCTATTATGTTGCGGTTGTTTCCTAACGTTAATAATGAATAAGTAAGAGATAAAAAAAAAAAAAAAAAAAAATCCAAATTTGACTAATGACCACGGTAAGAATTAAAATACATTTGAATTCGGTGTTCTTTACGTATTCTTATTCTAACGCCTTGATCAGAAAAAGATCTTGATAAAAATGTTGATTCAGACATTCCAGGGAATGTCTTTGGTGAATACACATCAAATATATCAGACAAGATCGATTGTATGTGAACGACCTCGTTACTATTTAATGTAGACCATTAAGATATATATATATATATATTTCGATATAAAAAAATTCATATAAAATGAACATGAAAAAATTCAACATACTTTATTATTTCGAATAGACTAAATCGTAAGCGATAACGACCCTCAACTCGTACGGATATGTCACCAAATACAAAAAAGCCGCCATCTGAAGTTTACAAATTGGAATGAAAAGTTAGTTAATATAGTGTTATTAGTCAAGGAATAAACAAATGATCAAGGTCAATAGATATACCGGAATTATCAATGTCTTTGAGTTTGTGAAGAGAAGAAACTATAGTACCAGCAAGACATTTTGACGAAATTGCGAAATGCTCACTATTATTAGAAGGATGAACAAGATTCGCACACATAAAATAATATGGACTCTGAAGGTAATTCCTTTAAAAAAAGGAAAAAAAAAAGTAAATAAATGAAAAATGAATACAAACTTACGAATAATGAAAAGATGACGAATAGATTAATAGTTTATTTAAAACATACTGTGCCTCATCACCGCAACTATCCACTTTAAACTGAATAATTGGAGGGGGATCAACGGGTCTTCGATCTGAATTAATAAATTAATTACGATACATTCGTTTCAAGGAATGATTGAACAATGAAACACAGTGGGATTTATTACCTCGTTCTTTCAGACTACATAATCGAGCCTGTTTTGGTTGTTGCCGTATAATGAGACGATATTGTGTGCTAATTAGATAAGGGATAAAGAAGACGCGTTTTACAGCATATAACAATTAATGGTTATAATATATTTTTCAAATGAAATAGAATCGCGAAGAATAGATAAACGTAAATACCTATCAAACGGTCTATGTTCATTTGAGGTACTTACAAAATTGTACGTGTTTAATACGTTTGTATTCCTTGACATTGTTAGATCCGTAAGACAACAGTAATTACAAAGTGTATGGTGATATTCGGAGAAAAGTTCCGGAATTCACAAGTTTAAACGTTAAATATAGTTTATAGTTAAATTACTAATACTAGTATTCAAAACTAGTATTACTAGGAAATTTTATTTTTAGTTTCGTAACGGTTAGACAATCAGTAAAGGAAACAAAAGCGGAAATTGTGAATAACGAATGTTATGAGGTCGTAAATAACAGTTGTATAAGTGAGAGTGGATGCTATAAAAATGTTTATAGACTTTTAAAATACACGAATAACCAAACAAAAAGACTTCAAAAAAAAAAAAAAAAGACAAAAAAAAAAAATTGAATTAAAAAAAATAGAATAATAATCAAAAAAAAGCACGTCACAAGAAAAAAAAAATCGTGTTCATGTCATATGTAGTATCCACGAGAAATATAATCCAGTAACCAAAATAATTATTATAATAATTATAACCAATGTATTGTAAAAGTTTGAAAAATTAAAAGAGGGATTATCTTTTGACGGGTTTTTCCTGTAACGGCTTTTCCTTAGATTCTTTATTATCGTTTCTTTTTTTCTTTTTTTTCTTTTTTTTTTTTTTTACGAAGAAAAGAATTGAAATAACTTTTAAAGCGGGAAAATTGATTTTAAATTTGATTAGATCAGAGGGTACACAAAACAATATCCGAAATCCGAATACCGAAAATATGCCACCGAGATGAATTCCAGGTACAACTTCAGGTACTATGCCCAAAAAGGCATTTAGCCACAACAAAGTCAATGAAGGCGGAGAACAAACCATGCACGCCGGATTAAAATTTTTTTTAAATTTTGATTTTTCGCGCTCTATGTAAATATACCTTCCCGGTTGATGTTTATTATACAACATACTATATAAATATTATATATAAATATTATATATTATGTATTAAACTTCATACACATATAATATTACGTAATTAAACCCGCAGTGGCGCCTAAATTAACATTATGGTTCAATAACCTTTATCTACATTTAAGTGTATTTGTAGAAATTGGCAACTGATAAAAACGATTAACAAATAATATTCTCGATATGGTATAAATTCAAATATTTGCCTAAAAATTTGTCATTGGAACCAAAGTTAAGAATTATTATTATGAAGCTCTTAAAACACATTACCTGGTAACCTTTAAATAGCAGGTTCAGTAATATGTACGCTCTATCTTTTCTATTTTAGCCTTATGCATCGTTGATGCAATGCATACTAAGGTTTATTCATATTTTTTTTTTTTTAATCAAAATATGAAAGCAATTATCTATCTATGTCTTTGAACTATATACGCGAGGGTTGTTTGTTATTAAGGGAACATAATGCAAACCTAATTTAGGAGTTCTAGTGAAGGTGCAATTTCTTTAATATTACCCGCTCTTGCTTCAAATGCAAAAAAAAAAACCTTACATTAATACTCAAACACAATTGAATTATAATATATGTATAATTATATGTATCACATGATTTATTTCGTCATCTTACATGAATTCATACATGCAAGTGCCCCTGTGCAAACACTATAATTATCGTCATTATGTTTAGTGTAATTCCATATAATTATTTGTGAAACAAAAGACGCGTAAAATGTCAATGTTTATTACCGTTATAATTCTTATTTTGGACCCCTGAGCATTTTACGTTAATGATCGGCATATTACTTGTGGCACAGCAGGCGCGAAAGGTAGATTGGAATGGAGACCGTCAAAAACCATAGTTTTTAAATTGATTACTAATCGATTTGTAAATTAAAAATCACGCGACACTTACAAAATCCAACAAGACTTTAGAGAATAGTAAGTAGATTAAATCAAATATGTGATCAATGTCAATCTATAATAGTAGTGCACTATGCATTATCATATGAACACTTAATAATTAAATATCGATTATACTAAGTAATTAGTCTTAATTAAATAATAAAGGTGAGCATGGCTCGACGAGTTGCGAATACAATCTTCGAGGTTGCGGAAATGCAGACAGTAAACCAACGGTAAATAAGTGCTACCAAGGAAAAACCTCGTCTTTGACTGTGTTAGTCATTCTGATCGGTAATTAATTAATTAATTACATGAACGGATATCTAAATGAATTCGGTAAGATGAAAATTTGAAGATTAAATCAAACGGTTCAAATAAGAACGAGTCGGAATTTTACGGGATTCGAGTCATTGGTTATTTGTTAACTTATTGTAATTATATAATAAGAGAAAACGAAATTATGTACATATATATATATAAATATAATTACCAACCTATTTTTAATTAATAGATTAATAATAATTATAATAATAATAATAATAACTTTTTTATGCGATGCCGGAAATCGATACATTATATAAAAGTATTTTAAACTGACAGGTAATTTTGTGAAAGTTTTTATCCAATTAAACCCATCGAAATAACATGCATAAATTTCCGGTATGTATCATATTAATTAATAATTATTCAGTTTGAAAAAAGAAAATAATGACATGTCGGTATGCATTAAATGATTTTTAGTAACACAAATGAAGTAAGAAGTATTTGCTTTTCGGTGTTGGCACATTGGAGCATTTACATAAAGCACGAAACAATGGTGCATTTTTCTTAACACATAAATTTAAAACAAACCCCTCAAATAAATTATACATACGTATGTGTTATATTAAAAAGCTAAATAAAATATATTTATGGTGAATCCGTATGGTTAATATTAAAAAAAAATTTCTTAATGAAACATGGTACGTACAATGGATTGAAGTGGTGAACTTACAATATGTCAATCCAAACCATATATTATAATCATATATTATACGTGCATGCGTACTTATGCGGTGTTATCACGAGACAACTTTTGGCATAAATATGAACTTTTTTGAAATGTTAATTATAGGTGTTTGGGGACATGTCAAAAAAACTTTGGATCAACATTGTACATACATATGTACGTACTTGGTTCGCCTATTTAGATGAGATCAGATTGGTGGTGACACGTAGCAGTATGCTAGTTTACCTATGCAATCTTTAATCTTTCGGTAAATAAACAAAAAATAAACAAAGATAAAACACTATGGCAACATCATCATTATTATATAGAAGACCAATTCTTACTATTATAATATCGAGTATAGACACTAGTTGGTAACAGTCTGATACAAAAATGGCAGGTATTGTCAGATATTGTCAGGTATTCTTTAGCCTGGCAATTTTTTCTCATATGCCTTAAATAACACATGGCAACTTCGTGCCTATACCCGGGGTTGGTAATGGTCTATGTTCATTAAGGAAAATTCGTACTATACTGATCCTGTATTATATATTAGGTTTAGGATTAGGAATTATAACAGATTAATATCGGCAATGGTTATGGTGTTCAAAATAGGTACTGCACACCCCCATACCATACAACTCCGGTTACTCATACCATACGTACTGATATTCTGTAATCCCTTTGTAAATGGACTTATATAGATCAATAGATTATAATTTAATTGGTTCATTGATCTGTTGATCCATTAGTCATATATCAATATGCTAACCCGGTTTTACCTTACGTATACTTATAATATGTAGTGTTTTGCATTTTTGTGCTATGGGCAATAGGCGCGTCTCAAGGCTCCAGTACCTGGCGTAATGCCAACGTACCGATATAGGCTTTGAGGATATCTACAAATGTTTCGTTTCTGACATTTGTATCCATAAAAGTGCCTCTTCAAAAGTGCTGTGACAAACTTGTGGCAGCCGGCCAAAAATATTTCCAGTTTAGTTGTACTATGAAGCAGGCCTAATTTTCTTTTTTGGATTCAAAAATTATAATTTGCAATTTAAGACTGAGCTTTCGTGCCTGTGCACATGCCGTATCCAAAATTTTGTACTTGCATTTTTTGTTAGGCATGGGCATGTGTCGAGATTGCAGGTCTCCCTACATGCCATTGTTGTTGATAGGTCGATTCTCCAGTTCTGGTCGTAGTCACACAACAAAATACCAGTAAGCATTTTTCGATTTGTCTCTAAGTGATATTAATAATTCTATATTAATAATTCTATATTACAAAGTTATTCCAATGTTAGGTGGTTACAAGCCTAGATGAACGTTACTTAGGTTTATCATTTAAGATCGATAAATGTTTTTCAATAGAGTTTCACTCACCTTTCTTACTAAATAAATTGATCTTCAAAATTTAATAGCCGATGCGAATAATTTTATCCTTTCAGAAAACCAGCATATCAACCTGGTAATATATTAACCATATAGTTATAATATGACACTTAACTTCTCTTGCCTAATTTGCTCTATGTTATTTCACCAACAATCACTTTACTGCAAAATCGTCTAGCCGACATCACATAACTAAAGATGTACCTCGCAAAAGATAATGACATCATTATCGCGTAAATTACATTAGATGAGTTCATTTCTTGCGCGAAGTAAATTTTTCATTAAGAAAATCCTAGCTGTCCGTGATTTAAAAAGATTAGAGTTACCACCAAATTCATAATCTGCTAATTCAACTTTGGTCTTGGATGAGGTCACCTTGCACTTCGCGCGAAGTCACATGATTCATTGAATATACGCCTCGGCAAGATACATCTCTGTGAAAATTACAAATAACATGCAGATATATCAATATGCTAAAATTAATCATATGTTCGATATAAGGTGAGTCAATAGAAACAAGCAAATTTTATTTCAAACTTTAAATAAAATAATTTACCAAAAATTAAAAAGGTTTCAAAAAACCAATTTTTTTAGAAAAGAATTTAAAACTTAAAAAGTTTTTTTTATTTAAAAAAGTTTTTTTTTAAAAAGTTGTTTTTTTTTAGATAGATTCTATAAAAAATTTTTATAAAAGCTTTTATTAAATTATTTTTATTTAAAGTTTGAAAAGAACTTAATACAAAAATTTTACTTGATTTCTATTGACTCACCTCGAAATATATGAAATATAAACTCGGTTTCAAACTCTATTTTCCATTATCAACTTAATATACGACTATGGGAATATAACAGTTCATATGACTATTTTTTTGGACCTTAACTACGTAGACTTTCCATCTTTTTGTGACTCAATTATTTGCATACATAAAAATTATGCAATTATCATGCTCTTTGTAAACAATAATCTTAAGCAACATTCTGATTTTATGCCTATGGCTGAAATTTACCATCTAGTACTTCTAGATGGTTACGCATGTACGTATGTACCAATTTCCCGATATTACACAGTGTGAAAATTCCCTAACAAATATAACTGTAACTAATAAAATGCTAAATTATCACGCTGTGTAATGTAGGTTAGGTGGTTCATCGGGGAATTACCTCTTTAAATAAGTACTATATAGAATATATAGAACGGTTGAAAATTTTATTATATTTCAGAATTCTAATTGTCATCTGACTTGGATCGTTCCATAGGCAACATTCTAATTTCATCGAATCCAAATTTATATATCAACAAATGTCTATACGTATTATAGGACCGATATTTAACAAAGTTTGTGCTTGGATTCATTATATTTAACGAATATCCGATGTATTTACTATCCAACGGGTATCGGCAGAGATTTTTTATAATATATACTAATATATATTGTACGCTTATACGTAGCAGATTATGTCCCCAGAAATTTGGAATTCTGTATTATTTTCATTATCTTGCACAAAAGAATAATTGAATTTTTGACCATTATAAGCTAAAGGTGCGACTCATACCCTTTTCTGCACCTATCAAAACTTACAAAGTTTCCTATTAGAAATAAGTGACCAAATCTTATTTGTACAATATATAGTATGACAAATTTTATATTCCCCGGAGTTCTAAAAATATCGACTATTTAGGATTTACAAAGTTCCGAAATTTTATCTAATTTAAAAATAATGAATGTGGGATTGGGTCACTTAGTGCCACGGTGCGTTACTATCTCTAAAAAAAGGTACGCGCAAAAAGTTTGTTTTTAGAATTAGTTTTAGGTTAGGATTATTGTTCTATAGTGCATTGTGATTGTACGTAAATCGGTCTTTTTTCATCTTTTTAGTAACCTAATCTAGACTACCTTTTTTTTTTTTCTTTGTATTGTTTAGTTACTCAATATCATTTTCAACCAACCAACTGTATCTTTCCTTTTTGGGGTGCGGTCACCCTTAACAGGATAACAAAAGATATAGATAACTCGATAAGTGACAAGTTTTGTTTTTTAAAATACTTGGAAATCAGTTTTCTTGGTGTATATAATAAGCGAACTGGTTAATTTACAATTCTTAAAATGGTATAATAACTTACGGAACCTTTTAGAAACAATGTAATAAAATTTTTAATAAATTTGTAGTATACTTACTAAATACAATGCCAGTAAATTTCTTCGATTACGTACTAATTATTTAATACATAAACCATAAGAAACTATGGGTTACATTTTCACATATAAATATTTTAGTGTATGTAAACATCTAATTTCTTCAGGTACATCTCATGTTTTTGTTATGATACAATTAAGAAAAGTTATGTTTATGTCCTTTCGGAAAATTGGTTCGGAAAATAGGGAAATATGCCGGATTCGTGTACATTAATTATTGTTACATCAATCACAGATCGATATATTTATTAACGTTAGAGGTTTAGTTTTTAAAGTGAACCCCGCATCAGAAGTGGTACGTTATTGATGTATTTAATTTGCATCAAAAAGATAATCCAAAAAACGCTGGATTTATCTTTTTTATACGTATACGTAAAATATAAAAGTTGACAAAAAAATATAATAAATAACGGGTACACCATTAATTTTACTACTGTATTTGTACTTGTACTATGCTAATTACTAAAATTTTATTGTTAAAAAATATTTTATTATTTAATTAAAATTTTAGCAATTATTATATAGTACATATATATATGAAAATAAAAATTGGTTTGACTTGTTTTTACTTAAAAGATGAAATTCTTTAATACTTTGTTTAAATAAATAAAATTACAAAAATATAAATATTTAAATTTTGATTTTTACTACAAATAACTGGTAGCAATCATTATTACTTTTATTTTTAAAGTTAGATTACAGTTTTAAAATATGACAAATATCAAATATAAAGATTTAATAAATAAAATTTTTTGAGATTTTAAATCTTTTTATTTAATATATTTGGCATTTTTCTTAATTCTATTTTTAAAATATTGCATTTTATTAATATGAAGTGTTGTTTTTAGATTTTATTAATGTATTGTTACAGAATTGTAACCTTCTTGGTACAATACAACCAAGTAGCAAAGTCACTTAGTATAGTAATTAACTATTGCAAATATATATAGAATAAAGGTGTAGTAGTTTATTTTACTATACAACAGCAGATAAATAATTTGAGATAGTAATAGTATATAAATTAATTTTATTAAATAAACATATGGTGACAACCTTGCTTGTAAAAATTACCCTAAAAGAGAAATATCATTTTTACAAATTAAAGATTAAGGTAGGAAGGTTTAAGTTGAAGTATAGGAACTTAGAATTGGCAGAGAAAGAGAAAAAGTATTTTTTATATATCTTTTTATCTAATAGGGATAGTAAAGATTTAAGCAATAAGGAGTGTGGTGACCTAGTGAAGTGGTCAGGTTGTCAACCCTCAAGTGGCAGGTCTAGAGTTCAAATCCCATGGACGACGAATTTTGGAAAATAGGTCTGTGTTATGGTAACTGTCTCT
>CAJVQA010003469.1:0-19409 GCA_910591915.1 Cetraspora pellucida | reverse complement strand
TGTAATTATAAATGTATATAGTTTCAAGAATCTTAATAAAGTACTAGCGTAACTGCTTAAGGTTTAAAAAAAAAAAATAAAATAAAAAAACTAATTATTATTTAAATTATTATTTTTCATATTTAAAAAAATAAACTTAAAACTTTTTAACTAAAATATAATTTATTTTACTAATTACTAAATTGTTTTGACCTATAAAACAAAAATATACCTATTGCTAATTTTTAAATTATCTAATCTTAGATTATAGATATAATATCTAGTATAGAACCTTAAGATGGACTACTTAAATAAGCAACTAAAAGTTGTTTGTATGACTAGTTGTACTCTTATTTCTGTAAAAATAATTGTAATAACTAACCCAATATAAGTCAATAAAGTATCACCACAAAGTATGACCTTTAACAAAAAAAAAAAAAAAAATTATCTAACCTTTTTACAGGTTATGTTATAAAATATAAAGTATAGTTTTAGAATTTATAATTATTTTCTTTTTAACAATTTATTTTATAACAAACAATTTGTTGAAGTCAGTTATTATATGCAATGTATATGTAACTATATATTTAGTAATTAACTAATTAGAGTTAATGCATGCTACGCTGTGATTGGCTAATGATGATTTGGTCACATGATCTTAGATGGGCATGCCTAATTTTTTACCTGTGCCCCGAACCCTAACTATGGGTCTACATATAGGTTTGATTTAATTAGTTGATCAACCACCCCAACGCGACGGTCCTCTTGTTCTATAATAGCAAGAAATAAAAAATAGAGGGACTATAACAAGGTTGTGACTATATCGAGGTCTTACTGTACAGTTCAAAATTATTACGTCACGCGCACATCTGCATGATCATATATATAAAGAAACGCTACTGATGGTTACCCTCGAGTTTGTAAAGATCAACTATCTTAAAAACCTTATTTCAATGGTAAACATTTGATCTGGTCTAAAATTTCACGAGAGCCATTTATTATTTTGTGAATCCTTTTAAATTTTTTTTTTTTTTTACCCGTTTTCGCTATTAATGCGCATATTGTAAAATGGATAATGTGGTTTTCTTTTTAATGTAGAACTCTTCTCAAGAACAAAAAGTCAATAAAGAAAATCTAAAGTGCAGCCAGAACCAGTAAGCTTATGTACCATCGATTAATTGAAATGTCATCACATTGAAATATTTCTGTGATTATTATATTAGCGGAACTGTTCCTAGTGCATTCTCTATGAATGATTTTAAAATTGAGCGACAGATCGGCAAGGGTAAATATGGTCGCGTATATCTGGCGATTTATAAGGCAAATGGGTATATCGTCGCACTGAAAATTCTGTTAAAACAAGAGTTACAACATGAGAAACTCTTGACGCAATTGGAACGAGAGGTTGAAATTCAAGGCAATCTTGAGTAACTTAATTTTCGCATTAAGTAATGAATTTGAATTATCAGGGTTAAAATGTATAAAGACGAAATTTTACTTTTAGTCATCCTAATATCCTCAAACTTTATGGCTACTTTCAAGATGATAACCATATTGTAATGATTTTGGAATTTGCACAATATGGAACGTTGTATGATTTTCTCAAAAAATCGCAGCGAATTACTGAAGGACGATCTGCACGGGTAAATATGTGTATATACTTTTACGATTCGTGGCGATCGGTAATCATATATTTCTGTTCAGTGCGTAGCGCAAATAGCCAGAGCCCTGCAATTCATTCATCAGAAACATATTATTCATCGAGACATTAAGCCAGAGAACTTGTTAGTTGGACGAAATGGTGAGCTCAAACTAGCTGATTTCGGATGGGCAACATATGTACCAGGTTTATCAGGGTGAGTGGTTGACGAACGACTTAGGGAGCTAACACTTATTACGTAATATAACCTTCTCAGAGTCAGTCATTTGACACAATTACAGTGATCATAATATATGATTGGGTTTTGTCAAACGATTATTTTAGAACTTGTAATTGTGTCAAATGACTGACTATAAGGGGTTATATTTACGTAACAAGTGTTAGCTCCCTTATACGTAAAATTTAAAAAAGAATTATTGCTTAATATCGATACGTATTCGATTTTTTTTTAATGTGTAACACAGTGCCCCACTTACAACTGTTTGTGGAACTTTGGATTATCTTGCACCAGAAATGGTGCGGCGCCTTCCATATAATGAAAATGTTGACGTGTGGGCTCTTGGAATCTTGTGTTATGAGTTGTTGGTTGGTGTGCCACCGTTTGAAGCAATAGGCTTTCACGAAACTTGTCGACGAATTATGTGTGACACCGTAAATATCCCTGATCACGTGTCAAGTGAAGCTAGGAACTTTATCTTAATGGTAGTTATATAATATAGTCAACTATTTTTCGATATTAAAGTTATTGAATCGTTCATTATTATAATCTTTATGTAGGTGCTTCAAAAAATTCCATTCTGCCGTCCATCCTTGGAAGATATTTTGAATCATCCCTGGATTTATATGCATAATAGCATGACAACACCATCATCTTCGAGTAAACCACGAGTTAGCAGTAATAGGTTTACTTTTAATAATACGCTGTCTGAAGTTCGTTACAATACTTTTTGATATTGCTCGCGATTTTTATTTTGATTGATTTGATGTGTTAATTGCATCGTCTTTAATAATGTTAATGTACTTTACATTTTTACGAAAAGATGATAAAAATGTATTAAAGTAGCTAATAAAGTGGAAATATCTATTGCTTAAACAAACAAGTTATCTCACTAATTTAAATAATGCGAATTCTTTCGGAAAAAAATTCAAGATAACATTTATACGAACAAAATTGTTTACATTATATTTAATAATACTCAAGCATTATAAAGTGGGAACCATATCCCGCACCAATATATTTCTTTCTTTTAGATAGTTTTTAACGCTTTGTATTGGCACTTCACGTCGATGAAATATACCAGCAGCAAGTGCAGCTTCTACATTGGTTTCGGCAAAGACTTTTTCAAAATGTTCTTCTCGTCCAGCGCCGCTTGATGCAATAACTGGTATTTTGACTGCCTTTTTTACATCTTGTATTAGTTCCAAGTCATATCCAGAATTTGTCCCGTCTTTATCCATACAATTAAGGAGAATTTCACCAGCGCCCATAGTTTCACAGGCAGTAACTAGTTGATGAACATCAATATCTCGACCTTCGCGACCACCTTTCACGGTACATTGATACCAACACCATGTTTCCCCTTTAGGGCCGGGGTATGACGTTGGGATAACATGATGCCCCATCGCATTAACCGGAGAATCAACGTAAACGCGCTTTGGATCCACAGAAATTACAACCGCTTGAGACCCATAGGCGCGAGCAATGGTTTCGATTGCGGTGTCTCCTGATAGTTTCTTACCATTTGCAAGGTATTTTTCTACAGCATACACAGCATCACTGCCAATAGAAACTTTATCTGCTCCTGATCTAAAATATTCTCCCGCAACTTCAAGCGCGGAATGAAATTTGCCATCAGGATCAGTTACATCTCTTATACCACCACCAATGGTTAAAGGAACAAAAACAGTTTCTGAAGTACGCTTTAATATTTTTAACATCGGTAAATCCGTTAGCGGGCAATTTCGAAAACTTGTGATATTCAAAAATGTAATTTCATCGGCACCTTCATCAAAATATCGACGTGCTAAATCAATAGGTTTTCCAAGATTGCGAACTTGTCCTGAAATTCCTGAACCATCACTACACTCGCGAACGTCATATTGGTCACCTTTGGTAACAACCAAATCACCCTGGTCGTTAGTCCGCACATCCAAGCATGCGATTATTCTTTTGGTAAACCGATCTCGGGACAATAATTCTGGATTTTTTATTATGAATGACTCGCAGACATTATTATTCACGATGCCTTTTCCTTGCAAAAAGGATCTTAGAATTCTTAAACCAGCATATCCACTTTTTTCTGGATGAAATTGAGTGCAGAGAATATTATCCTTCTGAATCACGCTGATAAAAATTTCTTTACCATATTGAGTCGTTGCGAGTGTCCATTCCTTGAGTTCATCAGTGAAAGGTACAGCATAAGAATGGACAAAATAATAGACGGTTCCTTGTTTAATGCCATGATGATTATCTTCTAGATAGTCTTCGTTAACCCCGTCGATCCTCTTAATATAAAATACTTCGTTCCATCCCATATGTGGAACGGCCTTATCAGTTTTATTAAAAAGCTTCACGGTACCTGAAATAACACACAGACCAGGAACATTAGGATTTTCCTCGGATCCATGAAATAAAGTCTGTAGGCCGACACAAATTCCCATGAATGGTTTTCCTAGTTTTATATATTGCTTTAGAGGTTCGGCATAATTTTTTGATGCTAATAATTCCATTGCGCTGCCGAAAGCACCCACTCCCGGAAAAATTAATTTCTGTATTGATCACGTGAGAATTATAAAAAAGATATTTAGGCTTAATGAAATGCTTCTTTGTACGTTCGTTTTTTTTATTATTATTATATAATAATAATATAAATTATATTTTATATCTACATATTGTCTACTTACATCTGCTGCTAAAATATCATCGGGCTTTTCGACCCATTTAAATTCATATCCTAATCGATTTAAGGCATTCGCTAAGCTACGTACGTTTCCTGCACCATAATCTAATAAATATAAACCACCCATTGCTTGTTATTGAAGGAAAAAGTTTTTTAGGGTTCACGCGTCATCCTTTTTAGATAAAATGTGGCAAAAATCATCAATTGTGACCCAAGCCTCTTGGTTTTACCAATGACTTATGATCGTATGATTTGACCAATCAGAAAAGATTTTCTTGTACAATGCATTCCCATCGAAATATCAAAGTCTAAAGTCTTAATGTACGAAAGCTGATCAATGTCAGTTGATAACGTTGTAAAGGTACATACAGTTTATTAAAGTTGACATTTGTATGCTAGTCACATTGATATTAATGGGACCTGCTATCTAAAATTCACAGGTTGCAAACATATCTTCCCTCGTAACTGAACCGATACTGAAACAGTTGTTTGAGTTCCTAGGTGATGTTACAAAAATAAAATTATATAATAGGTAAAAATTTTTCAATATACGCGTTTATTTTTTACACACTTGTAATTATGTTTGTTTTATTTTACAGTCCTCATGGTGATGGCGTACAAGAATGTACAATAGAGTTCAAGGAAGCATATTCAGCAATAACAGCTCTCCATTTAACTGGAGTGGAATTAGGTGATCGCACCTTGATGGTGTCGTCAACGACCGCTCCTTCCGGCATTCCTTTTAATAGTTCATACCAACAACAAATCATATCATCACAGATGCTTCCACAAAATCTCTCACCACCTAGGTCACTCCAATCCAAATCAGCTCAAAAACCTTTGATCACACCAATCACCGTACCACCGTTCTCTATAAATTCTCTTGCGGCAATAAGAGCGAACCCTGCAATTTCACCGACAGTTGCACAATTTGATCCAGCCAAAGCCGAAGAAATATCAAGAACGGTATACATTGGTAATATCAATTCCTCGATATCGGAACCGGAATTAACACAATTCTTTTCGGCCTGTGGTCCAGTTGCCTACGTGAAAATGGCAGGTGATCCAGCTCAACCTACAAGGTTTGCGTTCTTAGAGTTTGCTACTTTTGAAGGTGCACAGGCTGCTATGCAAATGAATGGTGTTATGTTAGGAGATCGACCTTTAAAGTAAGATTATTTATTGTTTGTGGATTATTATTACCGATATTATACGCATATATCTTATTATTATTACTTTATATTATTTTTATAGAGTGAATCATTCGAAAAATGCAATTAATAAAACTCCTAAAAAGAATGATGCACCAGATGTACAAGCCACCATGCGTCGTGTTAGGGAAGCACAACTAAGAATTGCTAATAGATTAAATACCGATGGGTCTATACCAGACAATTCTCCTTCAGCATCAATAAATGATGTTGAAATGATGGACGTTACCTCACCTGCTGCTGAAGCTGTTCTACCTCGTAGTCGTTCTAGGTCCATCCGGCGTAGTAGAACTAGGTCTAGAACGCGAAGTCATAGTAAACCTAGGAAACGAAGGTCAAGGACTAGGTCAAGATCGAAGGACAGAGGTATACATTGTTTAAATTGTTTGTTGAGATTATAAAAAATTTATTTGAAATCTAACTCATCAAATTTACCACGATAGATTATCATTATAGAAGGAGGCGTTCGAGGGATCGTGGAGATCGTGATAGAGGTTTGAATCTTGGCTTGGCTTGTCTTAATCAGAGGTATCAGTGCGATTATGGTGAATGATCAGGCCACGAAAATGGCGCTTTTTGAAAGTCCTTTTATAAGTAAATCACTGTGCTGATACCTCTGAATTGGAGTATTGAGCACGTGTAGTTAGTGCAATCAGCGCATTGACATTTAGAGTTTATTGACTAAACTCTGTTGTAGGTGACCGATATAGGGATCGTGACAGAGAACGAGAACGTGAGAAAGAGAGGGATCGTGAGAGAGAAAGGGAACGTGAGCGTGACAGAGAACGTGATAGAGAGCGTGACAGAGAACGTGATCGCGATAAAGAAAGAAGGGAGAGAGACAGGGATAGGGACAAAGAGAAGGACAAAGACAGAGAGAAGGACAAAGACAGGGAGAAGGACAAAGACAGAGAGAAGGACAAAGACAGAGAGAAGGACAAAGACAGGGAGAAGGACAAAGACAGAGAGAAGGACAGAGACAGAGAGAAGGACAGAGACAGAGAGAAGGACAGAGACAGAGAGAAGGACAGAGACAAAGAGAAGGACAGGGACAGAGAGAAGGACAGAGACAGAGAGAAGGATAGAGAACGAGAAAAAGACAGAGAAAGAGAAAAGGACAAAGAAAAAGACAGAGAAAGAGAAAAAGACAGGGACAGAGAAAAAGATAGGGACAGAGAAAAAGACAGGAATAGAGAAAAAGAAAGGGACAGAGAAAAGGACAGGGACAGAGAAAAAGAAAGGGACAGAGAAAAAGAAAGGGACAGAGAAAAGGACAGGGACAGAGAAAAGGACAGGGACAAAGATAAGGACAGGGACAAAGACAAGGACAGGGACAAAGACAAGGACAGGGACAAAGACAAGGACAGAGATAGAGATAAGGGGAGGGATAAAGAGAGGCGTGAAAAAGATGATCATGATAAGAGCAGAGATAAAGATAAACGTGAAAATCGAGATAAAGAGCAAGAACGTGACGGTAGAAGTAGAGGGGATAAAGATAAAAGAGACAAAAGAGATAGAGGTTGGAATCGAATATTCGAATAACCGAATATTCGAATATTCAAAACCATTATACAGCCATTACATAGTCATTACAAAACAATTATAAAATGTTATAAGATCATTAAAATATAAATATAACAAATTTGTTATACAACAAACTGTTATAGTAAACTGCAATGTAACAAGCCATTATAAAAATCTATATCACAAGCCACTATTAAAAATGATTTTTCAAGAGTTTGGAATTAAATATATTCAAGTTGACAGAAGCCAATATAATATCGTGCGAGCGAGCACATGAAACGGATAGGTATAATTTAATTAATCGCTTAATTAATGAAATAAATGGTTATTTTACATTTTCAATTAATAATGGTTATACTTATCGTTGTTGTCACGATGAAATCGGTTCTTTGGTGAAAGCAACTGAAGAAAACCTGAAAGTCATCAAAGGAAATTAATGTTGTAATTGATTTAAAGTCAATGTGGTTATATAAAGGGCATGAGAAATAAATAAATTATTAAAATTGTGAAACGTGAAACTATTCCTTACACCGTTTCGCGCCATTTTCTCGGAAATTATAATCTAAGGGTACATGACATCATAAGAAGACTAAATCGGTTTGTTCGAGAGCCTTCGGAAAATATTCTTTTTAGCTACAGGAGAGAAACGTCCCTAATATGGAAATAATTATCCGATTGTTACATAATTGGTAACTATCGCTATATATTTTACAATACTTTTTTTAAAAAGCTCGGGTAGTTAATACAACAATTTTATTTCTGCAATCTAATTGGCTGTTTCGCTAAAATTACCGATATAATTGGTTGATAATCACGTGTAACCATACCAGAATCATTTTTAATCATTTTCGTTCTTTTTAACATTTCCTTGCTCACTTTTTGAGCAGGGGAACGTCCCAAATAAGGAAAGATTCCTTACACGCGGTTGTCAACCAATCATGTGATGAATTTTAGTCAACCGGCCAATCAGATTGCAAGAAAAAAATTGGTGGATTAAGATGGATTAACAAACATAATAAAAGTCGATGTGAAAGCATTAATTCATCCGTAATATTCATAAGATTTTTAGAAAGTTAAGCTACCCAAACAATTTTTAAAATCGTATTGTAAAACGTATAAAAAAAATTTTTATCAATTGTGTAATCGTTTACAAATTTGGGATCTTCAAAAGCCAGGTTATATCACGTGAGCACCAGCCAATCAAATAATAAAATTTCAATTTACCCGACAAGACAAAAACTATAAAAAAAAGTGATTCTTACAAAAAAAAAAAAAAGTGTTTAAACCTGTTTCAGTGCACTAATAAAAATGTTGAAAAGACAATTTTATTTATATTTATTGTTCTAATCTTAACATTCAACTAACACTTCTTTTTTTTTTTTATTATCTCTGGTGTTAATACCTAGGAGCATGTATGGCATTCTTTTATTAAAATCAAATTATTAAGAACATTGTATACATTTATATATATTTTTCATTTTTTGAGAGCAGTTTTTCAGATTGTAGTATAGAGTATGTATGTCTTTGTGAAGATGTTTGATTGCTATTAGGGGTAGAATTCCATTTGAAAGGTTGTTATCTCCTTATTTGAAAGAGATGTAGATGCACCATATTTTGTAGATTATGTTTTTGTATAGCCAAAGAGTGGCTTGTTTGCTTTCATTATTTGTAATATTTGTTGCTATAAAAATTTCTTCTAAAGAGATCAAAGAAGTCATAGTTTGGTTAGTTTTTAGAAGGTCATAGGCTTGTTTTCAGATTTGTTTGCTAACTTTGCATTTGAGTACAAAGTGCTCGACAGTTTGTAGCTTATTATCACATCAGGGCAGTTTTCTGTAATAGAAGAGCTTATATGTTGTAATCAGTATCCTAGTAGTAATGTTTTATAAAAAAGGCATCATAAAATGTCCTTTTTCTTGTTAGTTGTTTTCTTAACTAGCATCCAATTAGGTTGTTAGCTAGGACTAGATGGTTCGAATATTAGTTTTTTTCTTAGAATTTTAATGATTTTCTTGACTAAAAGTTCTTCTTCATTAAGTTTTCCTATTTCAATATCTTTAAGTTTTTAAGGTCAAAACATCATTGCAGTAACTTTGCTTTTAGCTTTTTTTCAAGCCATGAGGTATGGTTTCTATTCTTTTGGTCAGGCCTTTGATCTAATTATGTCTGTCTTTAATGCCTAATTTATTGATATGTTTCTTTTTTCGAGTAGGATTTCTGTGATTTTTTCTCTTTCATATTTGGTCCATGTAAAGTCACTAGTAAGGAGTTTTTTTCATACTAAAATTAGTCTAGCATCTAGCATGTTCCCTACTATTGAGGCTTGAAGGCCATTTTGTTCAAGTGATTGTTGGAATATAGAGTATCTAGGCAGCATTCTGAAGTTATTTTTGATTCAGAGTGTCATAAGTCTGTTGATTTTCGTAATCTGTTTTTTATTTGATGGAGTTAGGTATATTGCATACCATATTCATAAAAGTATAAGTGCTTTGGTTAAAAGGATTTTTCCTCTAAAAGAAAGATTTTGATTAGATGATTTCTTTAGTGTTTTTTTTATCCTAATAATTGTTGTTGTCTATAAGTCTTTTTTAGGAATATCTTTTGTATTTATTTTGTATTCAAGAATTGTTAGTATCTTCTGTTCTGTAGCTTTAGTAAATTGTGATTCATCTTTAAGTTTGATCCTGCAGACTGTGTTTATAAGAGGCACTAATTTGGTTTTATTCTTGTTAATTTTTGCATTAGAGGCAGCTTCATAAGTTTTGAAAAGTTGCATAATGCTTATCTAGTCTGATGATAAGTTTATTTCAATTGTTAAGTCATCTGCATAAACTAATAGTTTAAAGAACTGGTTTTTTAAAGGAATTTCTTAAATGTTTCTTTCTAGTTGTATAAGTAGTGGTTCAAATACAAGCACATATAGTAAGGGAAAGAGAGGATCCCCTTATTGAACTTTTCTTACTATTCTAAAGGGTTCAGATAAGACATTGCCTTCTATAATGTATGCCATTTGGTTCAAAAAAAGATTGGCCACCAAGTTGGTCATTTTTTTATCAAAGCTTATTTTTCTTAGAACCAGATTCAGAAAGTTATAGTTCATTCTGTCAAATGCCTTTTGCTGATCTATTAAAAGCATCTAGTGCTGTTTGAAACTATCTAGTTGGTTTCTTAATGTAGTAATTATATTTATGACTATGTCTGTTATTGACTTTCTAGAAACAAATCCTTGTTGGTGATTAGAAATAATTTTCTTGCAAATTACATTAAGCCTATTTGCTATAATTTTCATAAATATTTTAGCATTACAATTTACTAAAGAGATTGGGTGCCAGTTGTTTAAATCTTTTAAGATTTCTGATTTTTTAGGAATTAGTATAATTATGTTTCTGCATCATAAATCAGAGAAACAACCAGTATTTAGTATCTGATTGAACACCTTTTCAAGAACTGGTGCTATTTTTAGTAATGTGAGTTTGTAGAATTCATAAGTTAGCCTATCTGTACCAGGTAACTTATTGTTAGGAAGGCCTTGTATTGCTTGGATTATCTCTTCTTGTGAGATTCTTTTAACTAAATTGTCATTTTGGTTCTGTAATACTTGAAGAAAATTTTTAGTAATCTTTTTTGCTGCCTTAAGATTTATGTTTTCTTCTTTGTAGATTTTCATATATTGGTTTTTAATATATGTAAGTATATCTCTATTTTCTAAACTTAAAGTTTCAGGTATTTTGATTCTAAACTGAACACTTTGTGACTTTCTTGCTTTGTATTTTGTGAAGAAATATTTTGTTGACTTTTCCTCACTTTTGATCCATTTTGTCTTTAACTGAATTAGACATAATTCAGCCATCTTGGTTAGTTCATCTTGTATTTAGAGGTTAAGTTCTTCTATTTTTTCATTAAGGTATTCTTTTGAGAAGTCTACTGCAAGCTCTTTATTTAGTTTTGTAATGTCTTTGTTTAGTTTTGCCATCTTGTTTTTAGAGGCTTTAAGCTTCCAAAAAGCCCTGATAATTGATTGTATATAGATTTTATATAAATACTAGTTTTCTGCTAAGCCAGTATTCTAAATTTCCTCTATTACCTCTTTTTTTAATAATTCGTTTTTAAAGAATTCTTTATTGAACCTCCAGGCTGAAGGCTGTATAAACTCTTGTTTGAATTCAAGTGTGCATCTTACTAGAAGGTAGTCTGAGTTTCCAAAGTATGTACTAACTTCTAATATAAGATGATTATGATTCTCATCTATAAAAATGTAGTCCAAACATGTAGCTATTAAGCAGTTATTTTGTGTTTTTTGAAAAAAAGTTAAGAAGGACTTGGTGTTTGACATCTCTGCTGTGTTAATAAATTCTTTTGTTAGATTGGAGAGCTGAATTCTAGTTAAGTTATATTGGACTATTGCTTGACTAATTCTGTTATCTTTGGGATTAAGATTAACATTAAAGTCTTCTACTATAATGTTTATATTATTTTCTTTGATTTGAGATTTCCAGTTATTAAAGAAGATTATTCTGTCACTAATGTTCGATAGTGCATAGATGTTTGTTATTTTGAAGGAGTATCCTTTAAATACAAAGTCTGCTGTTATTATTCTTCCTTCCTGACTTATCTGAGTATTTTTGAATTCAATATCTTTGTTTTCTGTTAGAATTGCTGTTTTCTTAGTCCAGATTGAATTGTAAATCCATAGTTGTTTAAGGAATTCTTGTGTTTTTTTCATTATTAAGATTAGTTTCCTGAAGCATTATTATGTCCAGTTTGTATAATTTTAAAAGAATTAATAAGTTTTGTTGTTTTTCTTTGTTGTTAAATCCTTTTATATTTAGTGTTGCTATTTTTAACTTGGCTTTTTGAGTTATAAATTATATGAGGTTGTTGGATCTCTTGAGTTGGGAGTAGCTTTCCTTTCTACAAGTTTTCTTGTAAAGAGATGATCTTGTTTCATCTTTTTTAGATATTCAATTTCCTTTTTTAGTTTTTCTGTTAGTGACTATGATAAAGCCATCTGTTTTTTATTTTTGTCAAGTAAAGAGACTGCTTTGGGGATGCAGCTTGTAGATGAATATGATGTTCTATAGCTATAAATGACAAGTTCATCTCTTAGTAGCACTTCTGTATCTGGTAAGAGATCTTCTTGGGCTATCATTTGTATTTGTTCATCTGAGCTGTTATTTGTTGTAGCTAATTCTGCTAGAACTGGAAACTAAAGGTTTTGCTGATAGCTAGAGTCAGTTTCTTCTAAGGCCATGTGAGCATCATCTTTTGCATTATTCTGTTCTTGCTACTTAGCATTTGCTGATAATATAGATTCTTTATTACTTTGTTTGGTATTTTCTAGAGTCTCATTTAACTTCTAAAAGTTATTTGAGAGTCTTTTATTATATTTATTTTTTTTGTATTTTTGATAGCTAATTTATAAATTTACTGAGTCCTAAAATTGTTAACATTCTTTTTTAACATAGCCTTCTTTTTCACAAAAGTAACATATTTTAGATGCTGATTTCTATTTTATTATAACCTTGTTGTCCCACACATGTGTAAAATGGTGGATTTTATTTTCTAAGTTAGGATCATCTGAGTTCTCAAAAATTATAATCTATTGGTCCATAAGACATAGTATTCCTTCAATTAATAGAGGTTTGATTGATGCAATTTTGCCAATAAACTCAAATGCTTCTTTTATAGCATTTGATATTGCTTCTTTGTTACCTAGTGGAACATTTCTGATCTTGACTAAGAGAAATGATTTTCTTAAATCTGTAGAAATAAAGCCAAAGTAGATTCTGCCAAAAATATTAATACTCTTGATAACATGATATTTTAATTTGTCTTTGTTTTCAAATACTATTTCTAAGTATGTATGTGTTTTTTTTGTAAAGTGTTGTTTTGCTACTATAACATCTTCTTTAAGGTTTTTAAATAACGAGGCTAAAATTTCGTTAAAAGAGCTATGCATGCCTTGAATATCTATCATTAGAGCATTTTCATTTTTTGATCTGATTTGACTTCTGGGCATGAAAGAAGAGTAGATAGACTGTTCTCTTCTTAGCTTTGGAAAGAGACTAGACCACTGTTTAGTTAATGTCTTTTTTGGGTCTTTTTGTATATCGTTGTCTTTTTGTAACTCATTGTAGGAGTTAGTTTTATATGCTTCATTTGATGAACTATTACTTTATAAGTTTTTTGTTATGTCTAGCTTCTGTTCTGTTATATTTTCAGTTTTCTCTAAGTTATCTAGTATTATCTGTTTCTCAGATGTGTTGTTTGTTGTTATGTTTACAGTATTCTTGGATATGTTGTTCTTGTTTACTTTTTGGTTTTGAATAGCTTTTATTTTTTCTATTTCTAGTTCTACTTGTTTGTCCTAGCTTGTTGGGTTTTCACTAGAGATTTCTTTTAGTATCTGCTTTTTTTTTTGTTCATGTTTAGTAACTTCTTCTTTGTCAGTCACCAAGTTTAGAGAACTTGATGTATTTTTTTTGTTTTTCTTTACTTTTTTTCTGCTACTTGTTAATGCTATTTTTTTTGTTATTTTTATGCTTTTTGTATATTGGAATTCTGTAAAAGAACCTTTTTCTTAAAACAAGGACAAGGGCCCTTGTTTTAGTAAATATTTTAGTTGGTTTTGTTTTGTCGTTTGCTCTTATTTTTAACAAAAAAGTTACTCTACTCCAAAACTTGTGTGTTTGAAAAAGAGTGTATGCAAATCTTAGTATAGTTTACTAACACTTATTCTAATATAACTAAATAAGCAAAAACATTTAAAGAACTTAACTTTAGTCATTTTTCAAATGTGAAAAAGGACTATTGTAATTAATTAAGATGTTAAAACTTTTTAAAAATAAAGGTTATATATTAAAGAATATGTAAACTAAAGATATAGTTATGCTTATATATATATTTTTTAATGTTAAGGTGAGTACTTGTAACCTAGGAGTTTATTGGTAATCTGTTGACATATAACTATTTTTTTTTTTTTTTTTTATTTCTTTGACAGTCTTGTCAAAGCTCAGATACAAAATTTTACTATTTGAAACATTAATTATTCTAATAATCCACATTTTGAAATTGCAAACCTGGCATCACCCAAGTACAAAAACTGTACTCAAATGTGACTTGTCATACCAGTTTATACCTAAACTGAGAGACCTTGTCAGCTTTGTCAAGAACTGAACCAAAATGGATTTGTTCTATTCTGCACTAGTTCATCTACTCTTTCATTAAATAGATGAAAACATTCCATTTCTCTCTTTTTATTTTTAACATCTTTTGTCTTACTTGTAATACTTTTCTTGTTGTTTTTTCTATTTTTGATTCTTTTTGAACTATAGCTTTCATTTTATCTTTCTTCATTCTGCATCGCTTCATCTTAAAAGTTATTCCATTCTTATCTTCTTATTTGGCTACTGTTTTGCATCTTCTCCACTATATTTCTTTTCTAAATATCTTTTCAACAATCTTGATATATTGCTTCACAGAATGTTTTGTATCTCTTCATAACATTTGCTTCACATATAATTTCTTAAACATACTTTCTATTGCTAAGCCATATATATATGACTCATGATGTTTAACTTTATCTGTTAAAGTTCTTTTAACAAGTATTTTGCTTAACTCAATTTTTGTAATCTTGCTTTTATTTTTTTTATCAAGCTTTTTCCATACCAACCAGCATGCTAACTCTTCAATATTGTTCTAATATCCATTGTACTCTTCACATCTAAGCAAATGTATTGATATCTTTTGTTTCTTATAGCATTCTTTACATTTATCTGTTTCATATATGTCTGGTATTCTCTTCTTTAGTACCTCAAGAACTGGCAAACTATTACTTATACACTTAACTTTAAATGTTATCTTCTTACTCACCTCTAGTAATTTACATTTAACTTCTATTAAACTTCTATTTTCTTTCTACAATGCTTTTCAATCTCTTTGAACTTCAATATTTGGTTTAAGTTCTCTAACTGCCTTTGAGCACTGCCATTCAGCACCATTTATTATGTTTGTTAATGTCTTTATAAATTTTCTGGTAGATATTTTTACTACTGATTCTTTTCAATATAATATACATAAAAATCAACAGTTTCTTTCAAGTTTTAGGTCTAAGCATTCACCTAACAATGTGTATTCTTTTGTGAGTTTGTCAGCTTTTTCATTCCATATTACTCCACTATATGCTTTAATCTTAACTAGCACTAATTCGATATTTTTTAACCTGCACATATTTTTGATCTTCATTACTAATCTGAAGTTTTTGGTTTTGCTTTATGACCTAATGTTAAACATAGGCTCCTCTCTTTTCAGACTTGCAATTGTCACTGAACTATCTAATTTAATCACTACTTTACTGTTATTAGTTACAACTAAAACTACTATCAATACTGCCACTAACTCTGGCTTTGTTAATAATAATCATTTCTCTAATCTAACTTTATCTTTCATTATAACCTCCTTTTCATCATCACTAACTTGCACCCAACCTGTACCTATTTTACACTTTTTTTCTTCTTTTACTAATAACCTATCTGTATAAAACTTATATTTTATATGCTTATCCATAATGTTCTTTTTCAACTGCTCTAGTAGCATACTCTCTAAATTGCTGTTTAGACCTTGCATTTTCAATAAACTAATTTCATGACTATATACCATTATTTTTTCACTTATGGTTCTTTTATTTCTTATGTCATCTTTTTCAATCTGACATCTGTTGTACTCTTTTAGTTTTTCAAGCAAGACTGGTACCTTTTGCTCATACATTTGTCTTACTTCTGATAATACTCCTATTATTGCACTCTTCTTAATCCAATATTGACACCTGCTTGTACTACTACTGTTACTCAGATTACATTTATCACATTCTACAAATACTGAATAACTTTTTTCTTCAACTTGTGATGTGCTCCAATGATTTATCAGTACATTTTTCTTTTTGACTACTTTGCCTACTATTGGTTCAGTGTTCTCTTTGTTTACTAATATCTATTCTCGTTTTCTTTTATTTTGTGATAATTTCTTAATCTTAATTTTCATTGCCATAATGTTTATCTCTTGTATTTGAAACTCAGAATGAACTGTTCTATTTACTTGGTCTTTTACCATCTTATGTTCAATTTTGGCAAACCATTTTGCTTTCCAGTCTTTTTGTATACTTGTGCATAATGCTCTAAATTTCTTTCATATGATCATTCTTTTGTCTTCTTGATCTATTAACTGCTGTATAAAAAATAATCTACTTTGCATTAGCTTTTTATAAGCCATTTTAAATGTCTCATTTTCCAACAAGCTTTGTACAGTTTTGCCTATACCAAAAACTTGCCAAAGAACTCCTTCTGCCTTTATCTTTAAATCTATTTCACTTGCTCATAACAATGTTAGGCATGCAAGATTTCTTTTTCATATCATTCTTAAATTACTTGTATTTGCTATATTTATCTCTTCTGATATTAGTTCTGCTAAAGCATAATCTTGTTTCATATGTATTCTTGTTATCTTACCAACTTGATCTGGCTTATTTAGACTTCTTTATAAAGAAATTACCTGACTATTAAATACTTCCTGACTTAGCACTCTACATCTTCCTAAATTTTGATGTGCAATTATACTATTTCCTACAGTTGCTAACAGACCTAATTTGTTTTTAATCAATCTAATTACTGGCTGATATAAGCGATTTATGCACTCTTTGGACACTCTTGCTGTTTGCAATATGTACATCAATTTTGGTATTATGCACATATTGTTAATATATATTAGCTGACTAATAGTTAATTTCTTTGATCATAAGCTTCTTATAAATTGCTACATAATATTTTTTACCTTTTTTTTAACTAATCTTTCATTCACTTCTATACTCAACCATACTCCTAACATTCTTGTTAGTATATGCTTTCCTTCAGCCTGTACTTGATCTGAACCTATTGTTACACATCTTTCCTCATTTCTTTTACTTGGATTAATTGCTAACAACTTCAATTTTGCACTATTGATCTGAATATCATTGAACTTGAAAAATCTTTGTGAAATTTGCACAATTGCTTGCATTTCCTCTTTGCTTTTTGCTATCCAGGTTGTGTCATCAGCATAGGCTATTGCTGCTTATCTTGTCCTTCTTTCTTTAACTTTGTTCATTTGTAGATCTAGTACTTTATATGCTTCAATTTCATATTCTAAACTTACTTCGTCTTGCACTCTTTTTAAAAGTGGATCATAAAATATCTGCCAAACCAATGAAGAAATTGTTTCTCTTTGTTCAATTCTATCATCTGCAACAAATATCTCTGTAGTCCTGAATTCTGTTATAATACTAACTTCTCTTCTATCATATAGCTCTATTATAAATTTTACTATCTCTTTTGGCAACTTAATTCTTTGTAATGCCAAACAAAGTGACCTCATTAACACTGAATCAAATGCCTTCTTAATGTCTTGCATTAACAACTATAGCTCTTTACCACTTTTTTTGGCATTTTCTCTTAACATTTTCACTATATGGATTGCTTTTTCTGTTGAGTTTTCTAGTAAGCTTGCATAATTTGGACCTTTAAGAATTTCTTTCTCTGTTATTATTCTAGACATTCTTTTTGTCAACATCTTTGTTAAGCACTTTCTAAATGTCTCTAGAAGTGCAATTGGCCTAACATTACAGAGATTATAGTCCCAGTCCTTACCTTTTGGTATTGAGTATACTTGTACCAACTTTCACTTATGTGGTATCTTTCTAAGCTTAAGGCATATATCTACAAATTTTTTAAAAATTTCTTGTGTTGTTCTACTTGTACCTTTAATCAATCTATATCCAATATTTGACAGACTAGAGGCAGTTTTATTCTTTGTTTCTCCAATCACCTCTAGGCATTTATCGATTGATATTTTTGCTCTTAAGCACTTATACTATTCTTCTTTAACTTTTTCATCATCCAATATATTTCTTTGTTTAAACTGCAAACTAAGATGTTCTTTTGTTTGCTTTAATACTGTACTTGGTTTATTATATAGAATGTGTTTTCCTTCTTTATGTTCTAACACCTAGTCAATTCTGATTTTGTTATATGGTCTGTCTAGAATACTAGTAAGCATTCTTTCTACTTTTTCATCAATTCTTTCACACCTTCTGCTTATTGCTGCATTAATTTCAGCTTTTGTATGCTTATCTTCTTCTATTTTTCAATTAACTTTAGTGCTTGCTACTGTCTTTTTGTTAACTGACTCTATTTTGCAAGATCTGCTACACTACTGTCTTCAATATATCTTATTTCTAGGCTGTACATTCTGTTTATCCTCTCTATTTCTAAGTTGAACTCTGTTAATTTAAGCTCAGACTTCTTCTTATTTACTTCCTTTTTAATCTTTTGTAACAATTTGCTAAGTACCACAATTCCTTTATATAGTATTGTTGCTTTTTTCTTCTTTTTGATATTGTTCTTTTCTTGTATTATTTTTTTCTTTGATATGTTTTTATTGGCTGCCTCTTTTATTGTGTTGGATATTATGTCCCAAGCTTTATCTATATCAGAAGCATATCCTAATTTTTTAAGTACCTTGAACTTCTTATTCTTCAACAGATAGTGCTCTAGGTCTGTTTGATAATCTTTCCAATTTTCTTTCATTGCTTTATCATATAGATAAATTGTTTTTGTTATATCTTTTTTCTTCATACTTGCTATGCTTTGTGTCTTAACTAAATGCTTAAAAGATAATGATGCATAAGCAATGTTATGATTACTGGCTGTTATAAATTCTGCATCAATGATTTCCACTTGCTCTACACCTGGCTGTAGATCTTCTGAAATCCATATTTGGTCTATCCTTGTTTGTACATCTTGTTCTAATCATGTGTAACCTCTTAGCTCTGAATTGCATATTCTATATGTATTATCAAATCTCTGGTTTAACAACTATCTGTGTAATGAAAAGACTTAAAGCTACTACTACTACTACTACTTAATTTTTTTTTTTTTTAAATATTAAGGTGAGTACTTGCGACCCAGGATTTTATTAATAGTACATTCAGCTAATAGTTGCATTACAACCACAAGGGGCAACCATGGAAAGAGTGTACAACTAGCCACTCATACAACTTTAGTCATTGTCTAATTTAAGTAGTCTGCTTGAAGGTTCTACACTAGC
>CAJVQA010003468.1:0-19411 GCA_910591915.1 Cetraspora pellucida | reverse complement strand
TTTTATAAGTAAACTGTACTTTATATTATTAATAATTTATTATATTATTTAAAAAATACTAAATTTAATTTAAAAATCTAAACAAATTTGTCTAAAAAATAGTTTAAGAGATATATATTAAAATATATATATTAATGTATAGATAAGTTAAAAAAATTGTACTTAAAACAATTTGTATTAGTAAAAATAAAAAAATATCTATAATAAAAAAAACTAAGTAGATAGCTTATTTAATAAGTATTTAGTTTTAAATATTTTGAATTAGTTAATTTTAAAACTAATATAAATATATATATAATTTTAGTTATAATTAAGATAAAGCTAAATAAAGTTTAGTCTATATAATAATTAAAATAAGTTTATTTACTTTTTTTTTGTAAAAATTATATTATTATTTGTTTTTTATAATATCAAATCATAATCAAGCATTGTACTTTTTTTTTACTGATTCTTTTTTTCAAAAACAAACAAGACAAAAAAATAGTAATAATAAGCAAAATCTAATTTAAAAAACTAGAAAAACTATAATCTTAATATATTAAATTTAGCTTAATATTTTTTCAATTTAAACTTAGTAGTTTAGTTAATAGTATTCCTTAATTAGAGGTTTTTATTTGTTTATTTTTTTTATATTAGTATTTATTTTTTAGAATTAATTTTTACAGTAATATTATTAAAGATACATATTACTATTTTATTTGAGTTTTTCTAATAAGTTTTTGTTTTCTTAATTTTACAAATTTATATAGTTATAAGAACTTATTTTGAATTTGTACTAATTGCATTCTTCTATATAACTAAGATATATAAATGCTCTATAATCTGTCAGTCATACTAATATAATTATAATTACAAGTATCTTATTTTAATTAATTAATAAAAAACTATTATTGTAATATAGTATATTTTTCAAATATTTGTTTTTGATAAATTTTGAACTTATAATTTGCTACTTGAAAAGTTGATAATTTATTCACTTTACTAAGTTATTATATTTTTAAAAAATTATTTATTTATTTAATAAATTAGTTACAACTAATCAAAGATATAGTAACTTAGTGAAGTAGATAAATTGTTAACCCTTTTTTTTTTTTTTTTTTTTATTAATATTCTAGTAATTACTACAATTACATCAATGTTTAACAACTAAGTCTAGCATTACCCAGCCACCCTAATGGCACCTAAGTGCAGACCTGCTACATTACTTCAAGCAGAAGTAAATTGCTCATCAGACTACTTAAAGTTTATAATGAAAAGGTCTTCACCCTTTCATAACAAGCTCCAATATTGTCTTCCTAGCTTTATCTTTGATTTATTTTTTTTTCTTTTTTAATTATTGAGCAAGAGGATTCTATAATCCTTGCCTAAAAAACAACAAGATATATGAAAGAAAAACTAAAAGTAAGTAAAAAAAAAAGGAGACTAACTACAAAACCTAAATGTAAACTAAAAAAAAAAAAGAAAAAGATAACAAAAAGAAGAACAAACAAAAAACAAAAAATATGAAGACACTGTTTTTGCCCATGCTTGGCTTTAAAAATTCTATATAATATTAAATAAAGACTACCCCATATTTACTTTATCTTTGTATTATAATATATTCTATTTGTCACATAGAAAGAATGACCAAATTTTTTATTTTCCTCTTGAGTTTGATATATGTTATCTATCATAGGTCTGATACTCATATTGTAATTTTCTTGTAACTAATATTACTGATTTGAAAAGTTAAACAGTGTTGATTCTTTAGATAGGGTATGCCAGATTTCCCACTTTTTGATAAAAATTTTAAGAGAAAAATTCAGTAGTGAGGGCAGAAAGAAAAACCAACTTGAGAAGGAGTTATAAGAGTTATACTATATAGAATATTATGTTAGACCAAGTAACTATTTAGGCCTAAGCCCTCATAGCATTTAACAAAGCTCCAAAGCTTATTTACTACTTCTTTGCTTGGTAGTACTTGTGTTTTACTAAGGGACTTCACTTACAAGAGTTTGAATCTTTTTCAGCTTTTTTTAGTTACAACCAAGCATGCAATAAATAGCCTTCCTAGTTACTCCAAAGTAGAGTTTTGTTATATTTAAATATAATAACTATATAGTTTTTATAGGTTAGACTTTTAGAAAAAGTTGGTGTAAAGGATCATCAGAAAGAGTTGATATACTAAAGTTGTTATTAATCTTTCAAATAGTAGGTTATAAGTTTAAAATCTACTAATGATAAAAATTTGTATAATCATCTATATAATACTTATATATTATAACAACAGCTTTTCTGTTGATCAGTTAGAATAAAATATCTGTAACTATAATTGTACTAACATAATTGGCAGATCATAAGGCATTTGTGTAATTTGGTTATATAGAGAAATACAAACTAATACTAGATAATACAAACTTAAGATAAGTTTTTGTGACTGTGTAAATCTGTAAAACTAAAAAAAACTAAAGCCTATTTGTAAAAATCTGAGTAAAGAATTACACAAATCTTTAACAGTACTACTGTAAAGGCTAGACCTAAAAAATAGATACTAATGTAATAAAGCTAAACAAACAAGAACTTCAAGATAAAAAATATCATTAACTAGATTGTTAAAATTAAACTAAAAAAAAAAATATTGAGCTGACTTGATATACTAAAAATAGATTACAGTTCTATTAAGCTATCTGAATTGAAAGTTTAGAATTAAAACAGAAATATATTTTAAATACTAAGAATATGCTGTAAAGTAGATACTAGAGTTTGGATAAACTTTACAAGAGCTAGTCTTGTTAATGTTTTATAAAATAGGTAAGTAGTTAACAAGAAAATATCCTGAGCCTTACAGTCAAATAATATGCTCTAGAATATATAATAACTTAACAGATATTCAAAAAAAAAAAACTAAATATTGAGTTAGATGGTACTTAGTTATACAAAAATTAGGCACTACTCATCTAGATGCAGTATAAAAATCAAAATATTTAAATAAGTATTTTTCTACTAGGTTAAAGATATAGCAGCTAATGTAGAACCTTCAAACAGACTATTTAAATTAGATAACCAAAAATTATATATGTAACTAGTTGCATATTACCTTGTACAAGTTATATGTAATACATTGGCTAAAACACAAATAAAGATAGTAGTTACTAATAACATCAACTTTAACAAAAGTAAAAAAAAATAAAAAAAAGTTATAACTAATTAATTAATTAATTAATTAACAAAGTATAGTAATATAGTGAAGTAGTCATGTTGTTAAGTTTCAAGTAGCAGGTCTAATATTCAAATCTCAATATTAATAAAAATTTTAAAAATTTTTTATATTATAATTAACTGTTTTTTGCTAATGATTGAAATCAGATATCTGCTATCTGTATTATACTAATATAACTAAAAAGTTATATAGTATTTGTATAATAATTGTATTTTGTATAAAGAAATATAATTAGTACTAGATAGTGTAAACCTATTTCTTAAATTGTAATACAGATAAATTTGCTTATATTAATTTTTTTAAAATTAATTTTTATAATAAAATTTTACCAATTAATTTTAGCAATGTACTTTCTAAATAAAAAATATATATATATATATTTTTTAAATATCAAGATGAATACTTGTAATCCAAGATTTTATTGATAGTATATTTGGCTAATAGTTGCATTACAACCACAGAAGGCAATTATGAAAAGAGTATACATCTGGACACTTATACAACTTTAGTTATTGTCTAATTTAAGTAGTCTGCTTGAAGGTTCTATACTAGCTGCTATACCTAAAACCTGCTTGTAAGTTCTCTATTTAACCACTCTAGTTTCTGTATCTATCTACAACTTCTGTTTACCAATGATTCTGACCAATGCTGATAAAAATATGCTATAACTACTAAGTTTTTAAAGCAGTTCTTTGAAACCTTTAACCTTGTACTAAACCTTTTAGAATCTTCTGTATTCTATTCTTATAGCTGACCTAGTATCATTATAATCAAGACCAATACTAGCAGTTAGAGTATACTATTAAAGCATATGCTCTTGTAAAGTTCATCCTAATCCTAATACTTACTTTACAACATATCCTTACTACTTGATATTCAATTCAAGTTCTACTAAGTTGCTATTTCAGATAGCCCAAAAAGGTAGACCATAATCATACTTCTGGTTTACATGTTTGCTAGCATGTACTCTTTTTTTCTGAAATTTAGAAATTCTAATAACCTGATTGGTTCATTTAGTTTCTCCTTAAAGACCAGCACATTTGCTCAGTTTTACAAATTCTAGCTCTATTTTATAGGTCTAGTCTTTATAGTAACACTATCAAAAGTTTAGATTACTTCTCTATTTAGGTTTTTCAAATAGGTTTTTGTCTTCTTTATTTGGTTTTTATAATTTTTATGGTTATGAGAACTTATTGTAGGTTTGCACTACCCAGTACCAGTTTGCATTTCTTTATGTAATTACAGATCTTGTTCTAAAGAACAATATTATATGACTGTTATACAAATAATATATGACTTGCCAGTTATGTTAGTGTAACACAGATAACAGGTATTTTATCTCAACTAATTGCAAGAGATAGTTAACTGTAATATAGGAAGGATTTTTAAATTTTCTATTAACACTAGAATTTGAACTCTGGATCTGTCACTTAGAAGTTGACAACTTGACTATTTCACTAGATCGTCACATCTTTATAAAAAATATTTTTAAAAATCTATTTTATAAACTTTGTTAAAAAATTTTTTTAACATTATTAAAAAACTTTTAATTAATTAAAATTTAAAGATTATATAACATTAGAGTTTACTATTAAAATATTTTTCAGATTTTCTAAAATTTTATATGTTTCTGATGCTAAAAAAAATTTTTGCTCTTAAGACAAGTATTAATTTTATATATAAATTACTAAATTTGTAATATTAAAAATTGTAATTTTTAATATAAACTAAACAATTGTATTAAAAACTATAAATTTAAAATTAATATTTAAAAAATTTATTATAGATAAACTAAAAATTTGGCCTCATCATTAATATTTAAAAAAAAATAAAATAAACTAAAAATTTTTTACTAATGTAATGATCAATAGCAGAACTATTCTAGAATTCTCTATTAATAAGGTAGCTAATGAGTTGTTTGTGTAATGTAGAGTGTCACAACACTTAAAAGAGGTATTAAATTTAATGAGTATAAGGTGGGTATTCTTTATTATGTCCTGTAGATTCTCTTCATTTTTACATTTTAAGTGCATTAGTTATATGGGGTCTTTGCCTTAAAAATGACCTTATAGGACATAGTAAATCATATGATCCAAACTTGATTTTCAAGGCAAAGACCCCATATACTTTTTTCCTATCTGCTATATATACTATATATGCTATAGATACTATCTATACTATATATGCTACATACACTCAGCATTTAAAATTGGCATGCACAAGATGCACATGTGCATGAATTTTTTGGATTTTTTTGGATTTTGTTAAAAATTTATTAAGTATGCATGTAAAATTTTTTAAAAAAGATGCACAAAATGCATTTGTGCATGTAAATTTTTTTTTGAATTTTAAACACTGCATACACTATATACACTATATATACTATATATATATATTTTTTTTTTTATTATAAGCAGTCATGCTAGTGCTTTATTAAGATTTTTGAAACTACTACTGTAATTACATAAATTTATCTAACAACTAAGTTTAGCATTACCTAGCTATCTTAATGGCACCTAAGTGCAACTTGCTACATTACTTCTAGCAGAAGTAAGCTGCTTGTCTAATTACTTAAAGTCTGTAATAAAAAGGTTTTTCTCCTTTCATAACAAACTTGTTAATTGTCTTTCTAACTTTTTTTTTTATTCGCTCTTCTTTTTTTTTGGTTTTTTTTTTCTTTCTTCTATTGCTTGCTAATTAGCTTTTCTTTTTCTCTTTATATTTGACTTTTCTTTTTTCTTTAGTCTTCTTTTTTTCTCTTTACTTATTATTCCTCTTTTTTTTTTCTATATATTGACCTTTTCACAATAAATTCTTCAAACTTGTTCATAGAATATATTCTATGTTGTTTCTGCTATTATGTTTGCAAACTGTTGTTTTTTTTTATACTTAAGATTTAAGATAATCTGTTTTGTGTTGTCCTTGAAATTAGGTCTTTGATTAGTGCTTTCCTTATTTCTATTTCTTCTTGCTCTGTTTGTCTAAAAGTGCTATATATAATACTTGAAGTAGGACTCATATCTTTTCTTTTTCTTTTAAACTATTCTATGCTGTCACAATAAATACTTTCTGTATTCTTTTTCATAAATTTGCTTGTCCTTTATATGATGTCAAATGTTCTTGTGTTTCTTTAACTTTGCTTTGGCAAACTTGGCATTCTGCTATTGTATATATATCTGGCCTTTTTCTATTAAGTTCTTCTAATGCTGAAAGCTTGTCCAATATATATTTTATAAAGGCACTTCTTCTTGTGCTATTTCTTTTTGTTAAGCAGTGTATTCCTTTAGATAAATTTAGCCTTCTTCAAAAGTATGTTCAATCATATATTGTTATTTCTGTTTCTGGTTCAATATTTTTAATTACTATTGTTTCTTTCTATTCTATTCCCAGTTTGGCATTTGTTACTATTTTACATAAAAGTCTTGCAAGTATGTCTATTTGCTTGTTTTTCTACTCTAGGCAGTATTTTATCTCTTTATGACTAACTTCTTCTGGAAAAATTATTTTTCTACTTAATGTTCTTTTTTTCACAAGGCTATCAGCTTTATCATTCTATCTATTTTTGCTATGACTTTTTACTTTGCTCTACTCTATCTGTATGTTCTTTGTTTTTACTATATCTATTATCTTCAATACCTATAGTGCATTTTTCTTTTTAAGAACTTCATTTCTATCTTTACATGCTAATCCTTTACTAATGTTCCTAATTGCTGCATTGCTATCTGTAAATATTACTAATTTTTTTCCTTTTGGCATTATTAAGATTGCTGTTTATATTGCTAGCATCTCAGCTGTAGTAGATATAAGCCATCCTTTTACTCCTAATGCTACCTCTTCTTCTGACCAATTTTGTGCTTCAGCTATTTGTATCCAACCTATATTCATGTTTTTGTCTGTTACTTCTTTTTTGTTTCTTTTATTTGCTGCATTGTCTGTATATATTGTATATTTGTTTTTGTCTCTTGATATATTTCTTTTTAAGATCTCTACTAGCTCTTAACTAACATTCTCTCTTATTTTTTGTTTTTTAATTAGTTCTATTTCTAGGCCTTCTAATATCTTTAGTCCTATTAGTTTTTGTTCATTTTTCCTCAGTTTCTCTGTTCTCACATATCCTATTAATTAGTTGGTAGCTGTCTTGATTATGTTATTGTTCTTCCCTATTAGCATATCTGAAACTGTATTTATATTGTTGTTGATTCTTATCCAATATTAACAGCTATTTTCTTTTGTTTCTTCATCTTTTAAACACCTATTGCATTTGTTGATTTTTGTTATTAAGTCACTTTTTATATTATGCATTTGCCAATGTTCTATTAGTAGCTTCTTCTTCTTCTTTTTGATTATTTTTCCTATTTGCCTATTCTCTGTTGCACTGTGTATTATTTATTCTTTTTTTCTTCTATTCTTTAACAAAGTTTCTCACTTGATCTTCATTGTCTACAAGTTACATCTGCTTGTTTTGAATTGTTTCTTAACTTCTTTGTTTTTGATTCTGTTAAGCACTTTTGTCTTTATTATTTTGAACTACTCTGTCTTTTTGCTTTTGCTTGACTGATTCTAGTAAGCCTTGAATTGCTGCTATGTTATTAGTCTTTCTTCTTTTATATTAAGTAGTTGGTTCAGATATATAAGTTCTGCTTTACTTATTTTGGATATGCTTTTTTTCTATAGTTGTGGTTCTACTAGTTCAATTACTCTAAAACCATAGCTATTTGTTGTTCATAGTTTATTTTCTGTATTTATATTTATTCTTAACTCTCTTGCTTTAATTATTGTCAAGCAGGCTAGATTGTTCTTCAAATATAACTTATCTTTTAGCAGTTTTTCTACTTTTCATATATTTTTTATTAAACTTGCTCTTCGATAACTCTGCATTATTCTTAGTTTTATTAGCTGCCCTAGTTCATCTTTTCTGTTTAGTCTTGCTATTAAGCCTCCTATTTGTTTCATTATTAGTTCTTGTTGCAGGGTTTTGCAACTACCAAGATCTTTAATACACTATATACATTATATATGTTATAAATACTATATATGCTATATATGCTATATATGTTATATTACTAATTCAATTTTGTATATATTAATAATGATCCTATTTTGGATCATGACACTAAAAATTTTTTTTAAAATTGTATATTTTTGGTCTATAAGCAAGCTAATTTTTTTTTCTTATAATTTAAAAATAAATATCATAAAAAAGTAATTCTTATTTTCAATATTATTATATCAAATTTTATTTATATATTTTAGCATTTTAAAAAAATAGATCAGAACTAAAAAAATACAAAAATACAGACAAATTTGTTTGCATTAGTCTACAGTCTAAAGGATAATAAATCTTTGTAACTATGTAAATTATAAAAATTAAAAAAACAAAAGTTTACTTGAAAGATTTAAATTGAAAAGTAGTTTAAATTTTTAATGATGCTATTATAAAAACTAGATTTAGAAAATAAACTTAAAACTTGTAAAGCCAAATAACATGCTAGTCTTTAAAAAAGAACTATTGTAACTAGTCAGACTACTAGAATCCTAAAAAGAACAATATAAAAAAATATTATATATCAAAAAACATATAAACTAAAAGTATACTTGTATTTATCTTTTTAGATTATCTGAATTGAAAGCTTGATAGAATTTAAATTAAATATCAAAGTAATAAGAATATATTGTAAAGTAAGTACTAAAGTTAAAATGAACTTTATAAAAGTATAATAGTTTAATAATATGTTCTAACTACAAATATTAGTTTTAGTTATAGTATAACTAAGTTGGTTGTAAAAATAGAATACAGAAGATTCTGAAAAGTTTAGTATAAGATTAAAAGTTTTTTATATAAGTGAACTGCCTTAAAATCTTAGTAACTATAGTATATTTTTATTAATATTAACTAGAATTATTAATAAATATAGACAAATAGTAGATACAAGAACTAGAGTGTTTAAATAAGAAACTTATAAGCAGGTTTCAGATATAACAGCTAGTGTAAAACCTTTAAATAGATTACTTAAATTAGACAATAACTAAAGTTGAACAAGTAACTAGTTGTATATTCTTTTTATAATTGTCTGCTGTAATTATAATGCAACTATTAGTTAAATATATTATTAATAAAATTCTAAATTATAAGCACTTATCTTAATATTTTTAAAAAAAATATTTGATTAATTGATTAGTTGTAACTAATTAATTAATTAATTAGTTTTAACTAATTGATTAGTTGCAATTAACTAAAAAAATAATAATTACCTAATTAATTAAAAAAATTTAACAATTTGTAATATTATTTATATTTTTAAAATATTTATTTATTTATTTTTTTTTTAAGCAACTTTGCTGATCACCTTTATTAAAATTCTTGTATATATATTGTACAAAATTGGCTTAAATTTTGGTTTAACATTATCTAGTTACTTCTATAAGTGCTCAAAAGTGGTTTGCTATATAGGCCAAAGAATTATTCCTAGTTTAAAACCATACTAAGCTAGTCAGTAAGCATAAAAAAAGAGTCTTACATTTCTATTTACAAAACTAAAAATTGAACTAAGTTATGTTTTCTAAATTTGAATTTTGTCTTTTTTATTTTTTTTCTTCATGTCTCAATTTTGTTTATCTATATTTGTAACTTTCTTTTCTTTTTGTGTTTCTTTGCTTAAAAAACTTTGTTTTTGTTATTGTCTTTTTTTTTATTTGTAGTATTAATTCCTACTAATTTTTTTCAATTGGCAACAATATTACATTTTTTTTATATATTTTTAAAAAAACTATTTTATATTATATTTGTAAACACTATTATAAAATTCTTGGCTTTCTTTAAAGCTTGTATAATATCTTGTAACATTTTCTTAGCTTTTTCTTATATTAGCTCTTTGATGATTCTGAATTTGCTTGCTGATCTTTTTTCTTTCAAGGTTCTTTATAAATGCTTTCTAAGTTTTTCTTTATTTGTCTTTCTATAGGTTTCTTTTGCAAGTACCATTTATGCCAAATTAATTACTATATTTTCTATACTATTTCATTCTTTTTAATGCTCTTTACATGTTGCTAGATGGTCTTGATTCTCTTTATGGTTTTTATTACAAAGTATACAAAATGCATTTTTGTATAAATTTGAATATCTTTGTATCAAAGTTTTGAGTACAAGTAGCTTTTTATTTATATATTTAATTAATGTTGCTAATTTTTTATTTTTTTTCATACTTGTATATTTAGTTCCACTTTGGCCTTTAATGTTTTGCTACAATATTGACTAATCATGTTTTTCTTTTTCTATATTTGGTTTTGTTTTTTAAATTGATGATATAAATCTTCATTCTGCTCTAATCTTAAGGTCTAGTACATTTTTAATAAACTTTTTTGTTAGGTTTTTGATTACTAAATTCTCTTAGCAGAGTAAAACATTTAAATTAAAAATAGTACTTCTATTATTCTATTAGAACTATCTATATTACCTACTTCTTTTGCTAATTTATTTGCCCTATTATTTCATTTATTACAACTATGCTCCTTTATTTTAATCAAGTTTAATTTTAATTTCTTTAAGCTAAACAAATTTAATATACTTTTTTTAAGTTTATAGTTTTTTTCTTGATCTAATGTTTGCTTAACTTTAACTTTTTTTTTTATTAAGACCTGCTATTGCTGCTGTACTGTTAATATAGATCTTAACTTTTTTTTTTTTGATGTTGTTAAAAACATATACCAAATTACAAATAATTCTGATTTTGTTAATAAAGCTCAGTTTTATGCATCTATTGTATTTTCATTAATTACTTTTTTTTTTTAATATCTATTTGCATTCATCTTGCTCCCATATAATTACTCTCTGCTTACTTTTCTTTTACTGCTTTCTTGAGCAAACCATCTGTATAAAAAATCAGCTTCTCATTGTTTTCTAGTTTGTTTCTTTGATTCTTATAAATTAACTCTTTTTTAAGCATTTGACTAAGTTATTGTTTCTTGATAAGTTCTATATTTAGATATTTATATACTATTTCTTTAACTGAGCTTTTGTGTTTGCTTGGTTTGGTTAACTTATTGTATTTCAATCTACTTATTATTTCTTGCTTTACTTTAAGTTTGGGTTCTTCTTTTTTACTAATAAGCCTTGACAAAAAGTCTTGAATCTTTTCTTTATTATTTTATCTTTTACAACTTTTCTGTTCTTTAATTTGATCTAAGTTGCAATTACTACATTTTTTCAAAATCTGATTTGTTTTGTTTTTTTGTGATTTTGTGTTTTAATGCTTTGTAAGCACCTTTTTAGATATGTTTGCAACTATTTTTCTAACTAGTAGGTTTTTTTTTTTTTTCTAAATAATTTTAGTATAATCTATTCTTTTTTCATGTTATTATTTAAGCATCTATCTAAGCTTATTTGTAGTGATACTTCTTTATTTTCTTTTGGCAACATAAATTCTGATTTGAGTTATCTACTGCTTTTGTTTTCTAGTATAATTTCTTTAACTCTTTTAAACTATTTTATTGGTTTTTTTTTGCTTAATTTTTTTCTTAGTAATTTAAGCTACTGTTATAAAATTATTTTGTTGTCTTTTTTATTAATAAACTGGTTTACTAAAAATATATTGAGCTTTTTTAATGCTAAGGCTACTTGTAATATAAACTTGCCCTCTAATACATCTGCAATTTTCAGTTTTTTAGCTATATTTCTTATATTTATATTATTAAATTAAGTGTTATTTATAAGTTTTTAGTTCTAAATATCAACTGATATGCTAAATTGTTTTTTTATAAGCTGCTGCATATTTTTGTTAAGTTTTCTTGCCAGTTTGTTTCTGTTGCACCTAACAGTAACAGTACTTGGTTTATTCTAATTCTTGTTAGTTTTTTCTTTTTTTTAAATATTAATGATGAGACCATGCCTCTATATTTATTAAAACTCAGTTAAACTTTTTACAAGTAGAATATACAGAAAAATTTTATGATTGAATTCTATATTTATAAGATATTAAGATTAGAGGCTCAGACAAGTTATTTGCAACCTAAATCTACTTGTTAGTTTTTCTTTAGAACCTATTGAATTGATTTGCATATGCAGACTTGTAACTTGTTTAATTAGCAATTGATCCTATAATGCATTACAGTTGTCTAAGTTTCTATAGATAATTATACTGTTACTTATTGTTTTTGCAATTTCTAACTTGTATTTAGTTACTCTTATTATAGTCATTTGTATAGTATCTATTGCTTTTTTCAAGAGCCTTAATACTTGAAACATATATGCCAACTTTAGCACTATATATATATTGTTTATATATAATATCTGAGCATCTGTTATCTTTTTGATATTAAGTAATCTTGCTGTAAAATATACTAATTCTTTGATTCTTATTTTCACTTGGCCTTTATTAAGTTTATTATTAAGCCAGATTTTTAAAAATTTTGTTATTTTGGTTTTTTCTTTTTTGAAAATCTATTCATTACTTAGTCTAACCTTTCTATTTTCTTTTGATTTATTTGGATTTATTATAATAAGCTTTAATTTTTTTCCATTTATCTGAATGTTATTTAGTTTAAAGAAATCTTTAGTAATTTGTAATATACACTCTATTTGTTTTTTACTACTTACTATCCATGTCATATCATCTGCAAATGCAACTACTGCTTGTTGTAATTTTATTTTTATTGTGTAGTTTAACTTGTTGCTATTTGAAATTAACACTACTGCTGTATAACCTAGGTCTATATCATTTTGTACTCTTTCTAGCAATAAATTATAAAATATTCTCTATATTAATAATGAGAGCATCTTCTCTTGTTTGATTCTGTCATTAATTACAAATACCTCTATATGCCTCTAGTATATAATTATTTTAGATTGTCTGTCTTGAAATAAATTTAGTATTATTAAAATTATTTTTTCTGGCAACTTAATATTTTCTATTGTTTTTTTCAAAGCAATTAGTAACACTGAATTAAAGACCTTTTTTATATCTTGCAAAACTAACTATAGCTCATTGTTATTTTCTTTAGCATCTTCTATTAATGCATTTATAATATGTACTAGCTTTTTAGTTAAGTTTCCTAGCAGCTCTGCAAAATTTAGCTCTTTGAGTATATTCTTCTACAGAAGACCTTTGTTAATCTTTTGGTTAAAATTTTTGTTATAAACTTCTAAAGGGTCTCTAAAAGCACTATCAGTCTAATATTATTTAAATTGTAATACCAGTCTGTTTCTTTAAAAATTAGATATATTTGCAAAATCTTTTATTTGTTTAAGATTTTGCCTAGTTTGATATAAATTTCTGAAATTTTTAAAAATTTCTTAATACTTAAGTCTGCTGCTTGAATTTGTGTATATATAATGCATAAAATTCTTAGTACTTTTTTTTTTAAGTTTTATTAGCATTTTATTTTATTTTTTTCTGTAATATTTTGTTCTAAATCTTAATATTATTTTTTTTTAATTGTTTTTTTAGTTTGTATATTTCTGATTATTATTCTTTACAAATTTTTTAGTTGAAATGTTTTGGTCTAAACTAGTTTTGGTAATATTCTTTTGTCTTTTCTAGCATTTCTGTTAATTTTATAAATAGTTTTTTTTGTTTATTTACCTCTTTTATTAGTCTGTTGATTTTAATTTTTTTGAATAGCTTATCTAATAAATTTATTAACATTTTGTCTTACTTTCTATCAATTATTTAGCATTATTTCTTTATGTTTTCTTCAATTTCTTTTCTTTTTTTATTATCTAGTTCACTGGCCTTTTTTGTATAAAGTATCTTTCATCAACCTTTTAGATCATTAATGAATTTACTAGACTAACTTTCTTGTGTTAGTTTTATATATATTCTATACTATTTAATAAAAATAATTTTTTTTATTTAGATTTTCTATATAGTTTTTTAGATAATCCAGTTTAATGTTTTTTCTTTCAATATTTATCCATCTTTCTAACTGGATAAGTGTTTTTTCTAACTGCATTTTTTTTGTTTTCTTTTTTTTGTTAAATGTTATATTTGATATTTTTTTTTTAGAAGGCTTTTGTATACTATTATAATAATGCTATTGTTAATTACATTTTACTATTTATTTATGTTTTCTTTATTTTGATGTCTTCATTTATTTAAGAAAAGTGTTTAAGATTTTGGATACAAAATTTTTTTTCAACTACTTATCAAGATTTTGCTTATAGTTGTTCTAATCTTTATTAGTTGCTTTGTTATACATAATTATTGTTCTTTTGAAACTTTTTCTTTTAATTTCTGCTGCACTGTATAATGTAATTAAATGATTCAATTCTATTTTTGCTACTACTGCATTATGATTACTGTTTGTACAAATATTCATTTGCTAAATTTTTACTTCATAAAAACTATTTGCAAGTTCTTCTAAAACTCAAATATAATTAATTTTTAATCTCAAACCTTAACCTGATTATAAAACTTTTTTTAACTCTGAATTAATTAATCTAAAAGTATTTTTAAATTCTTGTCTTTCAAGTCATCTTAACAGTAGGTTTGGTTTTAGTTATTTTTTTTTTTAATTTTGTTAGCCTATTTAAATTGACATCTACTATGCTATTAAAATCACCTATAATTACTATTTGTGTTCTTTTAAGTCTTTTAATATACATATTTATAATTGTTTTTTGAATTAATCTTCTTTTTTCTTTGTTATTTAATGGCAAATAAGTTATTATAACTATAATCTCTAGCTGTTTAAATATAAAACTAACTAAAACTATATACTTAATTATTTTGTTTATCTGTTTCAAGTGTTTTTCTTACTAATTGCTAATTAGCAAACCTATATCTGAACCTTTTTTCTTATCTAAGCATGTATTTGTTTAAAAACTTTTATATCCTTTTAAATTTTTTGTTAGAAAAACACCTCTTTAGCTAAAATATTTGTTTTTACTAATTCTATAATGTTAAGTTCATTATCTGTTATCTATACATATAGTAATTCTATTTTTTAGCTATTTGATTTAAGGCTATTAATGTTGTGTATTACTAGTTTAAATTCAATTTTTTTATTTTTATATATTATTTTTGCATATGTTTTACTCTGTGTATTTTTAATCTTTTGCTGAACCTTATCTCTATCTATTAGTTTTTCTTTTTTTTCTGTTATCTATATTTAACTGCTTCTTTTTATCTTTTTCAAAACTCTTTTTTAGATATAATGTATTTTTTTGTAGTATTTCTGTTCTAATTACTTGATTTTGTAAAGAGAAGCTCATTTCTATATCTGCTAACTTTGGATCAACTTTAGTAATTATTAAGAGTAGTTTGCCAATTTTTATTTTACTACTGTACTATTACCTTCTTGCTGTGTTTTTAACTTGTTAAGTCTGCCAAGTATTCTAAACAACAAATTTTCTGTAAATGGTTTTTTGTTGCTTTTTTGAGCTCTTTTGTTTTTTTCTTTTTGTTTTATTTTATTTTATTTTTTTTTCATGTTTGTATTTTATTTTTTAAGTATTATTTTTTTTTTATTCACATAATCTTTGTTAATTATTCTTGTTTTCTCTCTTGTCTTTCTTTTTGTTTCATAGTTTTCTCAAAAGATTGTATAGTTGTCATACTTTATCAGTTTAACTGTGCTGATTCTAACTTTTTCTAACTTGCAAATACAACTATTACAATTTTTTTAGAGTTGCTATTTTTGTTTGTTAGGATATATACAGATTTTGCATCTTTACTTTTTAATTATATAGAAGCAACACTTTAAGGTTTTTTTGAGAATTTCTAATAGTTTTGCTATAAAGAGACTTTGTCTATTTTTTTGTTTATAACTTTTTTCTTTTTGAGTTACCTGAACTAAATTGTTATTGTTTAATGATAATAATCATAAAGTATATTTATAATTATTACTTGTAACCTCAATTATTGCAAGTACCTTAAATTGCATTCTTTTGATTTTTACTATATATATTTTTTTAAGACTTTTATATATATATTCTATTTTTTTCTACTTAACATTTGCTAGCAGATTCCAAATTGCCATATATCTTGTAATTTTTATCTTTTTTTTTCTTTTTTTATTAAAGCTATATATTTCTTCTTTTTCTTTAAGATGTAGATTAAATTCCTTTTTTTATAAACTTAAGGCTACTTAATATTTCTTTTTACATTTTGGTTTTGCTACATCTTTACTTTTTTTTAGAACAAAAATTAAATTTTTTTTCTGAAAGCTTTATCTCTTTTAAGATAAGATTATGCCAGACTTCTTTTTTTTTTGATAAGTTCACTTAGTATTTTTTTTACTGTACTTATAGTTAAAATCTTTTACTATCCAACTATTGCCATTTTAGAATTTTTTTTGATTATCTTGATATGTTTGTTTCTCTTAAGCATCCATTTCTTATAGTTAATTTGGTTTTTTTGATACTTTAAAGGATGAAATTTTTGCTTTAAAGAAAAAACTTTTGTTATATATTCTGTTTTTAGATGATTAAAGACTGTTTTCTAATAAAGTTACTACTGGTTAGTTTTCTATTTCTTTCTTTTTAGTTATTTTTTTGATATTTTGAATTGCATTTTTTTGTAAAATTTTCTAATTTTTCTTGTATGTTTTTTTTATTACTTCTGTAAGATTATTTTTAATTATTAGTAGTCTTTTATTTTTATTTGTTAGTTCAGTTTGCTATCTTATTACTTAATAACTCTTTGTATTTGTATTTTAATTTATTCTAAGTTTTTGTTTGCTTTTGTATCTGCTATTATTGTATTCTTTATTTGTCATCTTTTCTTGGATATTGTACTAAAATAATTTTATTATTATTATTATTTTTTTCAATCTTCTTTATCTTACTTTTTTTTTTTAATTTTTTCTTTGTTTAAACTTAACATATAATCAATTAAATCTAAATTTTGATTTGCTATTCTTATTTTATTAGTTCAATCTTTAATAGTTTTTCTTGGTACTGTTTTTATTTTCTTTGCTATATATCTTAAAGCTTTTAATATTTAGCTGTATAGTAGCAAATCTTTAGTTGTAATTTTTTATAGATTACTAAGAGCTAAGTTTTTTGCTATAATTTCTAAATCACTTGGTTCTTTAATCATAAGTGTTTCAAAACTTAATTTAGTTTATTGCTGTTTAAATATTTATACAGTTTGTTACCTGTTTCTGCATCTGCTGAATTAAGTTTTAGTTATTAATTATCTTTATTTAATTAATCTATTTGCTTAATCTATTTCTGTATTTTTTGTTGTTTAATTATTTATTACCTAATTTAGATTTATATATAACTTAATGTTTGTTGTTTTCTTTTACAAATTATTACAAAATTTTAAAAATAGAATGTGTTTATTTGTTTTTGTTGTTTACTATTTTGATTAATCAAATGCACTTGATAAATTTTTTGAAATAATATAATGTCTTACTTTTTTGGCAAAAAAAAAGTAATAAATTTTTCAAAACAAAATTAAAGTTTTTTCAAATAATTTTTTGTTTTTAAAAAAAAGTAATATTTATATTAAGATAAAATAAAAGAACTAAATAAACAAAATCTATAGCCTTTTAGATACTTTTAAAAGAACAGACTAATTATGTCTAAAGGTAAACACCTGTTGATCAGTCTGTATAGGTCAAGAATAACAAATAATTTGTTTGCTTTTTACTAAAGTTGCCAACTATAAACTAACAATCAAACTGTAATTAGCTACTTGTGGCTTTTGAATTCTTAGTAATATTAAATTTAACAAATGTTAAATCCAATATTATTTTCAAGAAAACTATACTACTAAAAAGAACTTATACTATTGTTTTTAAATTTTTGTTAATTTTATTTATTTTGATAATCTATAAGAAAAAGTATTGTAATTACAAATCATTAAAATATTTATTATATTTTAGATAATTTATTTTTAAAATATTATTACTAGAACCTTTTATATTTTATATTATAGTTAATCTAGTTTTTGTTCCTTATAAAGTTTATATAACTCTAATACTCTTTTTATAATCTTATTGGTATTTTGTCTGCTCTTATAAGTTCTTTTATACTATTAATTTAGTTAGCTTTATATAATACAATATTATATCTAAGTTATCTAATAACTAGATTGACAAACTCTTTATCTAAAAGTTCTTTAACTATATAAATTATTTGTCTTAGGTTTTTTTTTAGATTTAAATTTTTACAAATAATATTATTAAAAATTATATTATTACTCTATTTGGAATTTTTAAACAAATTTCATATTTGAATATACTTTTTGAGTTTATTCATATAATATTATATACTTTTAAAATTAAACTTAATATAATTAGAATTATAAGATTATAAATTTTGAATTATAAATAAATTAATAAAATAGAATTATTTTTAAAAATTTTATCACTATTAAGATTTAAATTTTGTTTGAATATAACAATTTAACTATTTTATTAGAATTATTATTTTTATTTTTATTTTTTATTTTTTATTTTTTTTAGTAAACTAATTTTTTTTAAAACTGAAGTTTTTTATTTAGTATTATAAAATGTATATAGAGTCTTATAACTGAAGCCTTAATAAAACTATCTTTATATTAAAAAGTATAACTAGCTATATATACTTTTTTAGTATTTAATTTAAGTAAGTCACTTATAATTCTATACTAGCTATTATATTTGCAATTTAATTACAGATATTGCTTATTTAAACTTTTTGTATTGTGATCTCTATTATGTTATTAGAATATCTTTAATACAATATTAGTTAAGAAGCTCTAGATGCTTACTTATACTTTTAGAACACTTTATTTTATTTATACAATGCATGCTTAAAAGCATTATTACTAAAGTCTTCTGTATTACATATATAGCTAATCTAATTTTATACAATATACTATAACAAAACTAATATTTATAGTTACAAATATTTTATTAAATTGTTATATTATATTATTTCTATTTTTGTAAAGTTTATTCAAACTTTAGTATCTATTTTTCTGACATCTTTTTTATTATTTTTTACTAATTTTTTTATTTAGTATTAACAAAATTTTACTAAACTACCAATCTAGATAAACTGATATAATATACTTTTCTTTTATTAAAATCCAATAATATAGTTAATTATATACTCAACCATAACACACACTCTTTCTGCTAATCTACATTTTTATAAGAAAGCAAAATCCAAATTATAAAGAAAGTAGAAAACTAGACTAAGAATAACACTTTGAACAACTAAGAAATAATTTCAAGAAGGAAAAAAAAAATAGACTTAGTTAGAACAACAACTGGAAAAAA
>CAJVQA010003467.1:0-19412 GCA_910591915.1 Cetraspora pellucida | reverse complement strand
AACCACTCTAGTAGGTTTAGGTTGCAGATAAATTAGATAAATTAAATAATAATTTCATCTATAGTCTGAGTCTCATTCTTGTAAAAAATTTGTAAATTGGCTCCGGCCTGTGTCAACTCATGTAGTTGCCCATAACAAATTATTAATAAAGATAAAGACAAAACCTTATCTTAAAAAAAAAAAAAAAAAAAAAGTTATACTTTGATCAAGCAAACCAATGCATTATCAAAAAGCTTAAAATTGTTATACTTACAACATTAGAAACTGATTTTATTCACATCTTCAATATATCTAAAATTATTAATAAACTTAATAATAGTTTTTTTTTAAAAAAATTTAACTCAATATTTATTATATAAACATATTTTTATAAATTAAACCTTTTTTTAGAGTTTTTTTTACTCTTTTCTGTATAGTTAATTTAACTTATAACAAAAAATAAGAAAATAATATTATGCTATATGTTGTTATATATAGTAACAATAGTGTAGTTTAAGAATAATACTTAGTTATACATTTATATCCAATTGATATATTTATGTATTATCAATTTTTTCTATTTAATATTATATAAATAATAAAAAATAAAAAAAAATTAAAAATTAAAAATTTTTTAATAGAATTTTAGTATAAATAATTATTAAAAAAAGTTAGTAATTTATATTTTTTTAAGTATAAAATTAAAACTTCATATTATCTTTTTATTTAAATTTTTTTTAAATAAGTGTTTTTTTTTAGTTTTACAGATTTATATTATTTATTTTGACTTGCACTATCTAATATTAGTTTAATTTCTTTATATAATTAAGGTTATATAGATGCCTTATAATTTGCTAATTATGTTAATATGATTATAATTATAAGTATTTTATTTTAATTAATTAATGAAAAATGGTTGCTATAATATAGTTGTTTTTTTTCAAAATTTTATTTTTAATAGGTTTTGAATTTACAGCTTGTTACTTGAAGAGTAATAATTTATTTACTATATTAACTTATTATATTTTTTTGAAATAATATTTTAAAACTATTATTGATAAATTAATAAAAAATAAATAAAAATATAATTTTTGCATCTGTCTTTTTTTGAATTTTTTTTGAATTAAATGTAATTTTTTATTTGTTTTTTTTAACAACATTCTTATACACCTTGTAATAATGATAATTCTATTTTTTAGTTCATTTATTTATTTTTTTTGTTTTTATTGAAAAATAATAAGTTTTTATTTTTTTCATCTGATTCTTTTTCTGCATCATCATTTACAACTTTTTATGTTTGACCAGTGTTATTAAACATATTAGAATAAAATCAAACATATTATTAATATTAGACTTTTTATTACTAATATCCATATCAACATCTTCGTCCATGTCAAAAATATTATTAATTTTAAGTAGAATAGTCATGTTAAAATGCAAAATTGATAATAATTCTATGGTATGATTTATTTTGCTTAATAACTTCAAAGTATAATTAATAAAATAGTAAAAGACATTTAATGGCTAAAAGTTATTTAAAAATTTTTAACAAATAGCATTCACAAAAAAATTCAATAATATGAAATAACATTCGCAATAAATTTTATTAATTTATTTGAGTGCAAAAAATTTTATTAATTTATTCAAGCACTAAAAAATTATTTGACGTGCCGCTTGAAGATAATTTTTCAATCGTCCAATAGAAAGTGGTGGGTGAAATTTGTAAATCTTGTTGTTTATTATCATAATATGCAGAAATAAACACTTGCAAATATTATCATATGCAGAAAATAAACACTTGCAAATATTTTATCTAATCGATAGTATATAACACCACAGATTTTTAGCAAAGATGGATCATTTAAAGCAATTTTTAAAGATTTATTAAAACATTAAGCAATTTATTATATTTGCATTACTGATACGTAAATGCAAATACACTATCTGCTATCTACATTAGCACTTAAGACGTAATTTATTTACAATCATGTGATAAGTTATCCTCATACAAAACTATTATATGATTTAGTTTTTAATGGTGAACTTAAATCTGCAAGCACTTCATAATATCCATTCATAACGCACATATCAGCTCATAATACGTACAATGAGTTTCACTACATTTTAAGGTATCGATATTTTCTGGTTAATGATTAATGATTTGGATAAATCTTTGAATGAATGAAATGAATGACTCTGCATATCTTTTATCATGGGATAAGTTTTTCCACGATTTCCTAGTGCATTTGCACTATTTGAATTGATTTTTATTGATTCATTTAAATCTGTCAATAAATCCTCATATCTATTTATCATATAAGATGTTAAAATCTGAATCGAATCCTGAAAGTCATAAGTAAATAAGGTTTGTGCAATATAAAGCATATACGTACATTACATACGCCAATATTTGTTTTCATGTTAATGCTAATACAATATACCTAGTGTATATGCGTATTAATAGTCAATTAAGTCAATATTGATTAACTTAGCCGACTAAGTCGGCTATGCTATATCAATTTGAAATACTATACTATAATACACGCAAGAATTCTGTTCCAGGTTTTTGATGATCACGCCAAAATTATGAAAAAAGTTTCACTTAATTATAACCTCAAAATTGGCCGATGTCGATCAATCTAGGCCGAATGATCGAGATTTCTTATAACTGTATAGTGAAATAAAAATATTTCAAGGCGTACTAAACTATTGTACTTCATAAATGATCATTTTTACACATCGTGACCAAGATTTGAATTGTAATTTTGCTCGCCCCATGGTCTATTATATCATCGTGACCTCAATAAGGTAAATTTTATTGCGCCTATCAAAACCACCTGACGCCGTTACAAAATATGGTAAAAACTGAACATACCAATACTGTATTGGTACGTAGGAAGTTTTTTCAATGGAATTAATATCAATATTCTGCTACATAGTACATGGGAGTGACATTAACTCCCAAAGGACCAAAGAAACATCACAGTATGAACCAATATTCTATAACCAGTTTAGTGTGATAGCTATACATTCTTTGAGCTTTGCAATTAATATTATTTATGAGAATAAAAAAGAAATTAATGCAATTACTTTCTCAATAGATTTGACATGATACACTGCAATAAAGCATCTTTTTAATCACTACATACTTACAATAACATGCAGGTGAAGCATATATCGCAATAACAGTATAGTTACATCAAAAATCTCCCCTGTATATTTAATATTGAGTTTATGGTACACACACTCAAACCACACCCTACCAATATTGAGTTTATGGTACACACACTAAAACCACACCCTTACCAATATTGTAGTTGTGCAAGTTTTATATTCATATTCTATTCTTATACTGCCTATGTTAGTCATAATAAAAGAGCATAATTATCGAAAAAAAAACTGTAAGGGATGCATTGTCACAGTCGTGAAAAAACAGCTCAATAGATGTAATCATATAGTTGCTAAGTTTCATTGTTACCAAAAAATACTCTTGTTTAATATGCCAAGGAAAAAATCTATTAACTGTGTTTCAAGTTTATTGTCTAGACACAGTCTGTTTTGTTTGTTAAGGTAAATTATAAATTTAAAAGTCTAAAGTTTAGCTTTTCTTTGGTGGTACTCATTTATACATGTAACATATGTTAAAAAATAAAATCCCTGCTGTTACATATAAAATGTTCTTATTCGACATTTCATTGGCATGATATTTTTTGCATGAAATTAAGTAATCAGTTTTGCAAAATATTACAGAAAAAACTTCACATGGTCATATTAACTATCCAATAACATCATTGTTGAGCATACGTACGACAAATAACAGGCGATTTTTTTTCATCAAAGTTAATTTCACTCAAATGCTGCTACGCAACACATGGAGTGACTTAACTCTGACAAAAAAAAATTGTCTGTTATTTTTTCAATAATGTATGCTTATCTCATGGTATTCCGACATCCGACATTGCAGATGCATACGTGTATGTACGTACGGTTTTTGTGGCTGTGCCACAGCCTCATTAATTTGTAAATAATTCTCCTACGTATCCAAAGTACATTTCTATACTAAGTACGTACTTACAATACACATATTCGTTGACTATAATTGTTAAACATGTTAAGCTCTAATATATCGATATCTTTAAAGCTGAAACAAGTTTATACAATATACGTATCAATCATGGTAAGAAATCAAATGTGTTTATTTATTACCTCATCCTAAAGAATCTTCAAAAGGCTGGACCTGAAGAATTGCAGTTTCCTTTTTCAACAATAATTTTTGTCCATATATTTCAACTATAGAACTTACAGAACTACTGAAAAATTACATAAAGGGCAATACTGCATTTAAAAGTTTTTCTTTTTTTTTGGGGAAAACAAGATAATGCGTTTGAAATCTTATTTCTAACGTGTTATGTCACACTTAATAGCTTTGAAACGGTAAACTCCTAAAATATGAATCAAATTACGCATTAATTAACTTAAAAACCGGTTTGTTTCGCTGATCATTACTTATTTTTCTATTCTAAGGGCTATCTCAATAGTCTGGTAATCTTTGAATACAAAAAGGGCATTGTGTTATTACGGGGATTACCTCATAGATACAATATCATACTTTTTGTGTATTACGTAACATGCAAATGTAAACCTAAATATACAGAATTTCGATCTTTGGAAATGAAAAAAGCCACAAAATTTAAAAAAAGAAAGTTAACGGTATTCAGTTTTTAATTGGTTTACGTCACTATTTTTAACACTTATTGGCCAATTTGTTTTTTGTTTCATGACACAATATATATTATTATTTATTTTAGCCTTTTTTATTATAAAAAGACGATAAATCGTAAGTGTTAAAATTTTTTCTATGGATGTAAATAGAATTTAATTAAAATTTCGTTTAAAAATAAAATCATGAACAACTTATTTAATATCCAGATTATCATATTTCTAGTTCTATTACTTACCATCTCTGGAACTTTTACAGTTGCTATTCCACTTCGAAAGAGGGATCAGCCAGATGGTTGTGCGAATATTCATCAAAGTTTTACAACATCAATGAGTTCGAACACAACTTTGAATATTAAATATGAGGACGTTAAAAGTTGTTACATGAGCTTTCCTTTTGATCTTCAGCGGGCTACTGAAGTATGTCAACTTTAAAATTTAATTAAAATTATGTGGATCAATTAACTGCATAAATCATTATTTACATTAAATATATACTTATTTATTTATTTAATATATATATATATATATTTTATTAACGCAGGTGGTTGTATCACTTAAAGGAATATTTGAAACATTTTATATATTTTTTGATCAGTCAAAAGAACCAGCAGAGCAGGGTTTTGACTTCAGATCTGTGGATATAAATGTTGAACTTGATAATTTGTTAAAAAAAAATTACGCCACAGATTTCGAATTTTTTGTAAGTTTTATTATTCCGCATATACACACACATATACACACACATATATATATAATTAATTAATAGAATGTTTTGATTTATACTCCTGATTAATATGATAACAGACAGATGTAACTCAAATATTCATTGATCTTAAAGACGGTCATACCGATTTTGGTACTGCTTGTTATAACGCATTTTTCTTTATTCAAGACATCTGGCTCTATTCAACAGTCGATTGTCATGGATCTCAGGTAAGAATGCTAGAATGTTGATGATATTTATTTATTTATAAATACATATAATTATATGGGCTGTGTTCTAAAAAAAGGACAAAAAAAAAAACTTTTGTGGAAAATTGAATTTTATATTATAAATTCTATAATAAATTTTAAGAAAATATAAACTTTAAAGAGTTGTACTAATTTTGGATTAGTTAAGCTTGAAAAAACAAATTGAAAAGATTATCAATTTGATCCCTTTTCTCAGAATACAGTCCATATTTTAATTAATTTCAAATTAATTTCTTAATAATTATTCTTGATAATTATTTCTTAATAATTATAGGTTATTAAAATACTCCAAGATGATATAGATTCTTCAAATAATAGATGTGAGGTTACGCAAATCGATGGCAGTCCTGCTTTAGAAGTAATTACCTCATATGCCAAGAAACATATCAGAAATTCCCGTGATCTTGGTGTAAGATTTAACATGGCATTAGCGTCTGTCAACTTTGCTAATGGTATTTTCGGTCTAAATCAAAATGTTATTAGTTCGAGCCAGTTCACCAGACGTTTGACCTTACCAGATTCTGATAGTATTACTTATGAACTCAAATGTAATAATAGTGAAACTAAAACTTTAAAAAGACCTTGGAGAATAGTTAATAATGCTTATAATACTTTGGGTTTTACTGATTCCAAAAGTTTTTTTGATTCTATCTGTCTTGTTAACAATAGTCTAAAATCTACTTCTTATAATCAACAACCTACTACTTATAATACTGAGAATTTGGCAACTGTTATAAATTTATCAACTCAAAACGTTAATGTGGATATTCCTGGTGAACTAATTAATAATTTTGATAATTTTACCTTATTTTATAAATTTAATGAAACTGGTGTCATCGTTATTCCAAATTTCCTTCCTCCTGCCTATGTGCTTGATGAGAATAAGTATCAAGAGAATCTTATAGTTGCATTTAACCAATTTGCTCAATCTGGTATTAAAAAAGTTTGTAATCTATTTTTATTTATTTATTTTTTTTATAAATTTTATTGCTAAAATTTTTATAATAAATTTTATATTAAAATTTTTTATTTTTAATCTTCTTTTTATATTAGGTTGTTCTAGATTTTAGCAGTAATGGAGGTGGTTTCGTACCTCTTGGTGAATTCATTAACGAAATTTTCTTACGTCAACAAAATTTTACATTCCCACGTGATATCAAAATTAATGATGTCATGACATTCCTTATTGAAGAAGCTGACAAACAAGTTCTTGGTTCTAATGCAATAAGTTATTCCCCTAGCTTAGAACAATCAATAGTCACTGGCAAACCTTTTACAAACTCTGCTGAAATGATTGGTAATAATCAATTCAAAAGAGGTGGCGTAACTACTAAATATTCAAATCTATTTGTTGATATATTAAATGATTCCGCTTTATCTAATTGGACATCTCCATGGACGAATAAGGACATTATTGTACTTACTAATGGCGCTTGTTCGTCTACATGCGCACAAACTGTTCAATATCTGGCTGAACAAGCTAAAATTGCTACGGTTTCTGTCGGTGGTTTTTATAATAGTAGTATGTCTTACTCTTCATTCCCTGGTGGAAATGTTGTAACTGTAAATAATTTCTATGCTCAAATTAATAATGTCACAAAAAATAGTACTACTGATCCTAAACCTAATATACCAAAAAATTTTGCCGAGGATATTGCAATGTTTAGCTTTAAATTCACTTATAGTGAAACTTATAGTTTGGAATTCCCTGATCAAATAAGTGAATTTATGTATCGACCTGCCACTCATAGACTATTTTATAATGATGATAGTATTATTAATCCTAGTATTTTATGGTTACAAGCTGCAAAATTTATTTCTTAGAAATTTATTTTGGTTTAATGAACCTCTTTAAAAAAAATTTTTTTTTTTTGTTTTTCTTTTAAAAACATTGTATATACTGCAGATACTGTAGATATTCATTTTTATTCATAAAATTTTTTATTTATAATTATCATTAAAATGGGAAAATATGTGGTTAAATTATGAACGATTCTAGCAAAACAATTGCTTTATGAAATTTTGGATTTTAATTAACTTACATTAGTTTTATCATAGCATGTATTCGGATAACTATATATAATAAAGTTAATGTGAATTAATAATGGGTCTAATCTAAAAATTAGGTCCTTGATCAAAATATAATAATTCTAGTGTTTGAAGTATTGTTTTACTAATTTATGATCTTAAATCCATCTTAGGTAGTGTTCCCAAAAAATTGTTCGCACCTACTATCACTTTTATTATTAACTCTGAATTGGGCCTCAGAAGTTACAATTGCTTGAATAAGATCTCAGAACTTTAACTACTTGTTCTTAATATTTTAGATGCAACTACGTTTATTAAAGTGCAACTGAGCTTGTGTTTTTAGAAACTAATCAGTTTCTAAAAGTAGAGTTTTGTTTATTGCTCAATTTTTTGAGGGTGTAAGTATCATTATAACTTAAAAAAATAATTTTTACACTATTGATTTTATTTAACATCCAAGTTTTAGTACTAGTTACTATGACAATTATGATAAAAAATTTTCTTAAATTTTTAACTTTAGTTTATTAACTACTTTTTTTTGTTATTATATTTATAATAGCTACAGAGTTGAATATAATTACAACCAAATTGCTCTTTTCTTTATAAAATAATATGTGGCAACAGTTTTGAATTTGATATTAAATCAAAAATAAGAGTCTATACAGAATTTTGACTAGATTTTATTGCTAGTTTAGATATTAGAATATCTAATTTACAATAATATTAACAAAATATTGTCTGCTGTTTTGTATAGAATCAGATTATTAATGATTAATAGGTTTCATTTTTGTTAGGATTTTCTTTCTAATATGAACACTTTATTTTTTATCAGATTGGATCTTTTTTTAGATTTATTAGAGGTTATATATTGGTCTTTTGGAGTCTTAATTGTTTTTTCTAATATTTATTTGTTAATTTTGTGTCTCTTTATTTTGTATATTATTACTAGTACTAAGTTATAATTATTTTTTATTTAAAACATATATCTTGCTTTATAACATTTAACATTGTTATTCTTGTACTAACCAAATCTTTTTATATAGTTTTTTTAACTTTTTATATTTTTTCAATATTTTTTTAAAATTTATTTTTTAATAAGTACTTTCAAATAATATGTTCAGCCTTTTTACAATTGTAATAAATAACTTTTTTCTTTATCTTTTATTATTACTAAATTCTTCTTTTCATTTTCTTATATTTTTATTAATAAATATATCTCAGATTTTTTGAATATGCAAAGAACCAAGTTAATGATAGCCAGACTCAATATACAGAACAGGCTATGATATTCTTTGCAGCTGTAAGAGCCAAGCATATGACATGCATATTTACAAAAGAATCTTCTACTTTTTGAATTTCATTTCATTATCAAACATTAAGAAAGCATCACAAGAACCAATTTATAAAACATTATATAATCCAGACTTGTGCTATTACTAATAGTTAGCACATTTAAACCTAATTCTACTTTAATATCTACAAATACTTAACTCATTTTTAAAACATATTTATCAATACAACTTTATATAATGTAATAATTTTAATTATGAACTTAAATTAGCAATCAAACTTGACTATAGTGAATGTTATATACATTTATTATATATATCACAACCCTTACCTAATTACTTCTTCTCACAACTATTAGGTTATATCTACTATCTATCTATACCTATCTGTTCTAAATTCTCTTCAATAAACAATAATATATTAGATACTAATTTAATTATAAAGAATAATGAACTAGACAACACTTATTTTTAATTAATAAGAACTATTTTTGATAACTATAATGAAACCATCATACTTAAATGATATTATGACAACATTCAATTTAATATTTGCTATAACAAATTTCTATTTTATATTATATATCAATATTTTCTTATCTTCAAACTATTATTACTTTTTTATAACATATTTATAGCTTTGGCTATTTATCTGATAACTTATATGATTACATATTAATTATCTTTATTAAAAATGATTATAACAAAACTTATATCTACCTTCCATCAGAATCCAAACCCTTATTTAATCACTTTATCTTACCAGTTCAAGTATCTGACATTATCCAAATATCTAACTAAAATCAAATATATTAACATCAGTCTTTTCTATACTAATATCTTCAAATTACCAGTTCTTCTTTATCTTTCATTTATTCTAAAGACTAGAACCTTCAGACTATTATAACTTAATTTTATTCTTTTATAATAATTCAACACAAATAATATCTCAAATAAACTCTGAACTTTCTAATCTATCAAGATTAGCTTTTCCAAATTCCTCAGTTTTTTCTAGTTTTAATCAATCTTTATAATCATTTCACAATTTACTAATATTATCTCTTCAATCAATTCTGAATCTAGACTAAACTCATGATCTCAATCTTATTATTATAATTTATAATTTAGAGGTTTTAACATCATTACTAAAAGAAAAAGCTAATAAAACTATTGCTTATAGAATAATATTTATATTACAGGTATCACAAAAACTAAAATATCAAACAAAACAAACTTTTTTTTTATAACAATATCACCTTCACTACTATTGTTCTAATTTTAAAATCTCAGTTGAAGGAATAGCTATTATAATTTGCAATTACCTTAGATCCCATATATATAGCTGCATAATACATCTAGAAGAAGTTATTACTTTAGATCTTTTTTTTAAAAATAATATCAAGCTTCATATAATTTCAGTATATCTTTCATTTATAGACTTTGTAAAATATAATGAAATACAAAATACTGTCATTAATTGGATTCAATAAACATGTTACTTAAATCTTTACTCTATTGTTTTAGGAAATTTTAATATACAAGACTCTATTCACAACTCATTAAGCAAATTTAAACTCATTAACTTTCTTAATAACTTCAACATATATAATATTAGAGCATATTTTAATAATATACATTAAACTTGGTTTAATAATTCTAATAGTAGTCATATAGATTATATTTGAACTGACCAATTTACTATTCAATTCCCTTTTTCATATAATTTTAACTCAAGCAATACTAGTATTCTTAGTAATCACTTAATTTTCTTATCTTTATAGACATTTCCTAATGCATTTAGCAAACCCCTAAGACATCATACTGAAATAAGTTGTAAAATCTTTAATTACAAGACAATAAATTCTGATAAATGGACAAATTTCTCTGATTTTCTTATATTGAATCTTAACTTTCACAACACCTCTCTTACTATACACTTAGATAAAATTTTTCAAACAACTTAACACAAAATTGAATACTTATTTATTAATATTACAATACAATTTATATTAAACAAAATTAGTCACAAATGAAGCTATAATTATAAATACACCTCACATAGTATCCTACTATACTTATTATTTAAAAAACTTAGTCATTTAATAAAATCACTAAAACTAACAAGTTATTAACTAATATTTCCTTTATTAATCATCATATTCAATCAATTAATCTTTAAACACAATGTAATCTTCAACTTATTCTCTTAGCTAATTATATTAAGAAATGGATTACATATGCTTGTGATATCTGAAAACAGCTATATTATATATGTAACATGAAAAATTCACTCCTTTTTTATTAACAAATACAAAATGTTTCTGAGAAAAAATGTGAACCTCTTGTCTTACATCCTAAACAGATCATCAATAGCATTCTTAACTACTATCATAAACCTATTTACTTCTCTAATATTAAATTACTAAATCAATTTATTACCAAACCAAATGCTATTAAGCAACATATCCAAAACCAATTTGAAAACTGAACAAAATACATACTAATTAATCATAACCTATATCAAAATTTCTGGTAACAATACTATCAAACATAATCATACATTGACCCAACTTGGTATACTTTACTTATTGAAGCTATTACAACAAAAGAAATATTCAATATAATAGCCTAATTCTCAAATGATAAAGCCTGTAATTCTACAGATATAAGCTATGAAATAATTAAATATTCTAGTTCTATATGTATTCAATTTATTACTGTCTTATTTAATCACTGCCTTGACTTTGGCCAAGTTCTCAAATAATGAAAACATAGCAGAATCTATCTCATTTCTAAGTGCAATACTTTTAAAGAAGACCTTAATCTAATAAGACCTATTAGCCTTATTGAATATATTCAAAAACTTTATACAAAAATTATTACAAACTGACTTAACTCTGTATTCACACAATATACTATCCTCTCTTCTTTTAATTATATTTATTTTCATATAACAGTATATTTATTCCTATTCACATTTTTAACAATCTTATTGAGGATGCATTCTGTAACCACAAAAACATTTGGCTCTTGTCTTAGGACATAAGCAAAGCATATAATTCTGTTAACCTTACTCTTTTTGAGCAATCATTTTTACACTTTGCTTTATTTCTAAAAATTATAAATATAATAATAAATCTGTTTACAAATAGGCATAATCAAGTTATTACTAATTTTGACCTTATTTTATTATATCTAGTTTATAATGACATTGATTAGAATGAAACCATCACTCTACTGCTCTGAAGAATCTACTATAATCTTTTTATAACCTTAATTTATTCACAATTCACAGGTCATTCTATGCAATCTGCTTGAATTACTAATCTCAAAAATAAAAATTTCAACAAACTTAAAGCATACTGTTCAGTCCTTACATATCTGGATAATACCCTCTGAATTGCATCCTCACAAACAGAACTATCTCAAATTCTTTCAATAGCTAAGTCATTTTATAATATGGCTAACATCCAAATTAATTCTTCTAAATCTATACTTACAACTAACAATTCACTATCTAATTACAATTCTATTATTTTTAACAACTATATACTTCTATTCACCTATTTTGCACACCTTTTAAATTTTTTAGTTGCTGGTTTACACTCACAACAAATACTTTCAACAAATCCAACTTATTATTAATGAATCCCAACATGTCATTAAAATTGCTAGCTCCAAATGTATTACTAACACTCATGCACAATATATTATAAATATTGTTATTATACCTACTATTGAATATTGCATTCAAAATATTGTTCTTAGCCAAGTTATTTGTAAAAAAATTTTTACTCATCATATTGGCTTTGTAAAGCAAAAAGTCAAACTTAGCCATACAATTTCTACTAATACTTTTCTTTATTTTTAACTTTATAATATTTGCAACATTTGAGACATTTAATTACAACATCATATTTCTAACTTCATTAAATACCTTAACAATACTGAACTTTTTGGTACTAGTTCTCATATTCACCTTCAACAACTACAAAATAATATTTGGTCCTCAACTAATATGTTGAATTAACCTAATCTTCTAATTGATAGACCAAATAAACAAACAACTAGCTTCAAAATTATTTAGCTCTTTTCTTATTTAGGGTTATCTATTACTCCAAACCCAATGTATAACATTCTATATACAAGCAATACTAGAATAATTATATTAGAATCAATATTATCATCACACTTCAAATACCTAACTTTTAAAAAACAACTTTGCCAACATCATATTCTTTTTTTGACCAACTTACTATATATGACAATTCTTGTCTTCTTGACTGGAAACATATTTTACCAAGAATTCATAAAATATCTAAAGACAGAAAGCTATTATAGTTTATAATTCTTAAAGATATCACAACAAATTATTCCTATTATCAAACCCTTTACAACTATTACCAATTTCCAAAAATTAATCATTTTAGATACATCACAGGACATTTCTCAAAATGTTCTAAATTATGGCTCATTACTACATTTTAAGATCAAATAATTATAGGTAAAGTCAAAAGATGACCAATTTTTTCTGAACAAATACTTATTATCTATTGGCATAGCAATATTGAGCTTCATACTATATAACTATACCCAACATCTTCAATTACAACTAAATCATACACTGGCTGCAATCTTAATTCTAATCTTATCACTAACAAATGTACAACATTTATTCCTATTAATCTTGCAACTAAATTTATTGAAAAATTCAATACTTAAAATTAACAACTTAATCTCAATACAAATTATCTTAATTTGCTCTACTCTATTGCTATCTGATATCCTACTCAAATTCCTAATGCTGCTAATATTTATATATCTGCATCACTTATTTCATCTTTTTAAACAATTGTGATCTTACTAATATTTTGCAATCAATTGCCAACTCAAACTACAACAAGTCTGAATTTCATTTCTATACCAATAGATCAATCATTCAGACAGGCACATCCTAATGCTTAATAAGAATTGAATGGGTCTTGGTACAAAACAACAACACCTTACATACTTTTTAAATACAAACTAAGTTCTGGTCATGCTTCTTTAAAGCAGAAATTACTGCAATTCTTTCTGCTATTATTACTGCATCCAGAAACTATACAGTACACATCTATACTAATTCACAATCCACTATATCTAAATACAACAGTACTAATTTAATATTACTCAAATTATTATTTATTAATACTTCATACTACTCACTTTGATATACTTTAATTAACTTTACAAATTCTTATAATATACAACTTATTCTGCATAAAGTAGCTATACACCAGAATAATAAATTCAATAATCTTGCTGACAACCTTGCTTACAAACATTTTAATCTTCCATATTTACTATTTAACTTACAAAATTATTATAATTTTAACTATACACTTTAACTTGATAACTACTCTATTGAACTATCTATTTGTCATTGTATCTGTACAATTTGCTATGCTCATATTTATGCACTATGGTTATCTCAACATTGCTTTCAAAAATGATCACAAATTGCAACTCAAACTAATTGAAAAGTTACCTAGCTCTATATCAACAATAATCAAAAAATAACAAACTACTCTCATAGCTTTCAAACATTTCAACTTAAATCTTTTTGTATAAAAATCCTTATAAATAACCTTCTAACTCTATATAATCTATATTAACATAACCATACACAATCTTCTAACTGTCACCAATGTAACCAAATTAGTATTTCACTTCATTGGACTACTTGCCTATCCTCACATCTCTTTAACAATTATATCAATAACTTATTTAAATATGTTTTTAACATATCTACTTTTAATACAATACCAAAAACTATATCTGATCTGCATAATCAAATCAAAATTATAACTATATACAAAACTACAATATACTAAATTTACTTTCTCTAACATCAATACTGTTTGGTCTAATTTCTTATAAATTAATTGATTCAATTAAAGACATTACTCTATCTAATAAAACTGCTACTATACTTTCAATTAAACTTCTGCTTCATCTCAACTAACAAATCTATACACAAATCTGGATACCATATTGTGCCTCTAGGCCTCAACCTAGCAGACAACCTCAACCAACTTCAACATTTCATACTTCTTAAAACTTACTGATACAACATGCATTATACTTAATTGCTAGTTCTAAAATTGAAACATAGTACTCTAAATAGATCAAATATTAAATAAACTCTCTTATTATAATTACAAACTCTAAAATCTAGGTGAGCTTTGGCCACTCTGGTAGGTTTAGGTCACAGATAACTTGTCTAAGTCTATAATTTTAATATTTTACAGATATAGAATTCAAATATAAATTTTTTTTCTATATTCTACTTATAAAAAGTTTAACTAAGTTTTAATAAAGATAAAGACATGGTTTTATCATTAATATTTAAAAAAAACAAAATTCTTTAAATAGAAGTATAGTTGAAAAATTTGTTTATTTTCTAAAATAGATTTTTAATCTTTTTTTATTTTTTTATATTGAGTTTTCTTAATTGTTTGCTTGTTATAATACTTATTTACTTTTATTTTTTTGTATTTATAATTATTTTAGATTTTTAAACATGTTAAAAAGCTTATTATCTAATTTATTTATTTTAAAAAATATTTAAATTTAATAATATAGGTATCATTATATAAATAGTATTGTAATATATAAGTAAAATATGTTTGTATATTGTTACTATTTTTAAATAAAGCTAAAGTATTCTTAGCAGTCAAAGAAGATGTCATACTAACTAATTTTAAATAGTAATATTATTCAAAATTTTTAATATATACTTTCAGTTTATGCAAAGAAAATTATAAAATTCTCTAAATACAAAGTCTTTATATATTAGTAAAACTTAATCTGCAAGTTTTATTATATTTATTTATAGCCTTTTATTTAATTTAATTTGATTTTTTTTTGAATATTAGAAGACAAAAAAGAAGTATAGATTTTAGCTTTGTTATCCAGATTCTTTTTACAAGCCAACCTATAATAGATCTTTTTTAATTACAAGCTAATATGAACTATAGTCTATAATGTTACTTATAAGTACAAAGTAGGTTTCATTGTTAAATTTTTAAATTATAGTAAATCAAAAATTTTACTATATAAGTATATAGATCAGAATGTTCATGTAACAACTTTACTAGGATTTTTTTAATTCAGATTTTTTTTAAATATTTAAACATTTTCTTTGATCTTTTGTTCTCTTCATTTTATTGATTTGTATTGTTTTATCTTATTTTATAACTTATTTTTTTCATTTTTTATAGTCTTAATTTTAGAAATCTTGTATACTTTTTTCTTATACTAGGCTAGAACTTTTTTTTTGTGATAAGCTGTTTTTATTTATTTTTATTTTATTATTGTAGCTATTAGCTAAGTCTGTAATCCTATAGGTATTGGTTATTAAATGCTTAAACACATTAGCTTCCAATACATCTCTGTTATTAATATTCTTTTTAGTTATTGCTTTCTTTTAAATAGAATTTTTAAGTAATAGAAACATAGTCAAATTTATCTTATTTTTAAACAAAACACTTTTGATGATAATTTTAATTTTATATGACCTATTAGTCTTATTGAATATATTTGCAAACTTTATATCAAAATTCTTACCAATTAATTTAGCTTTGTATTTTTAATATATTCAATTTTTCTATCTTTTAATTATGTTGCTCTTTTTAACAAGAATATCTTAATTTCTATTTATATGTTTAATAACTTTATTAAATGCTTCTTGCAATCATATAAATATATGATTACTTTTATAAGATATAAATAAAGCTTATAATTCAGTCAACTTTATTCTTTTTAAACATGTATTATCTCATTTTTTAGTCCTCTTATCGTCTATTAATATTTTTTCTAATCTTTTTATTGATCATTGCAACTAAGTAATAACTAATCTTAGTTTAATTCTATCTTATCTAGTTTACAATAGTATTAACTATGATAAAACTATTATCTCTTTGTTATAATATATTTATTATAACCTAATTATCTTTTACATATACTCAAATAGTACTGATTACAAATTACAATCCTATTGGACTACTAATCTTAAATTTCAAACATTCAACTTATTACAAAAACAATACTCTGTCTTGGTATATATGAATGATACTCTTTGGGTTACTTTATTACAATCTAAACTATTATATATATTATCTATAGCTAAATCTTTTTATGTTATAGCCAATATCCAAATCAATTTCTTAAAATTTATTCTGATTATTAACAATTCTTTATCTCACTATACACCTATTTTCTATAATAATCAGTTTCTTTTTTTAAACTATTTTTTAAATTTTTAGATTGTTAGTTTATTTTAGACAATAAACAATTTAAACAAACAAAACTTCTTATCTCTAAATTTTTTTAACTTATCTAAATTGCTAAAACCAAACTTATTATTAACTTACATACATATTACTGACTTATATACTTACTATATTATTAATACAATTATTATTTCTAGTTTTGAATATTGACTCCAAAATATTGTAATCAACCAATCTATTTGTATTAAAATTTTCACCTAGCACATTGACTTTGTCAAACTTAAAGTTAAACTTTGTTATATAATACCTTCTAGTATTTTTCTATATTTGCAAATTTATAATATTAATCATATTTGAAACATTCAACTACATTATTATATTTCTAATCTTTTTAAATAACTTAATAATCCTAACTAATTAGATATTTTTACTTACATTCGAATTTAATAATTACAAAATAATCTTTGGTCTTCTACTAATATTTTTTTATATCTTAACCAAATTATTAATAGTCTCAACTGTGTAACTACAAACTTTAAAATTATACAGCTTATTAAACATATTGGCTAAATATTCTTAATCAATCCAACTTATAATATTCTTTATATCTTAAATGATGAAACCATTTTCCTTGAATCTCTTTTTTTTTTTTATTTTAAATACTTTGTTATTAAAAAACAACTTAGATATTACAAACTTCTTTTTTTTAATCAACTCAATATATATAATAATTTATATTTATTATACTAACAACATATTTTTTCTAGACTAAACAAACTTACTAAAGGTATTATATCTTAATTGTTTACTACTTTTAAGAACATTATTACAAGTTATTTTTATCAACATACTTTATATATATATGTGTTTTTTTTAGTATTAAGGTAACCTCTTGGGTCTTTTGTTTTATTTAACAATAGTAAATGTGGTTTAGTAAACTACTACAGAAAGAGCATACAATTGGCTACATATATAATTTTTCTATATTACCTATTTAAGGAGTCCATTCAAAGGTTCTTTACCAATTGTTATACCTAAGACTTTTGCTTGGGTATCTTACTTTAAACTCTCTAAACCTGCAAACCTGTTAATTTCACTATATTATACTTGATGCCTAGCTTATCATCTTAACCTTAAGACTATTTTATCCTTGAGGTAAACCTTTAGAGCCTTTTGTACTCATTTTACAGCTGACCTAGGTATCACTATAAAAGAACCAACACTTGTAGTCAGGGCTTAACTATTAAACTTCTATGCCCTAGTAGAGTTTACTTAAATGCCAGCATCTGCTTCATAGCATAACCCTGTTACTTTAGTATATCTCTGACTTTTTATCTGCCTTTTTACTAAACTCTTAATTCAAATAGCCCATGTAGGACTACAACCAGTCCATCAGTATATTAGATTGGTCTGATATTCTTTTCCTTTGGTTTATTCTAGCAGTCTGGTTGGTGGTACTTCTGCAACTCCTAAGCTGGAGGTTTTTGCCTATCTGGCTACTATGACTGAGTATTACAACCTTGGTATCTGTTTTTTTAGGCTAGCCTTTACAGTAAAGCTGTTGAAGTTTCAGCTACCTCTCTGCTCAGGTCTTTTCAAATGGTCTTCTTGTTACTCAATTTTAACAGATTTACATGATCACAAGGACTTATCTAGTGTTTGCATCATCCAATTGCCAGTTTGCATTCTTTCATATAATTACAAACCTAGTTCTAAAGAACAATGTCATATAACTATTACACAAATGCTCTATGACCTGCCAGTTATGCTGATGTGACCACCATTACAGGTATTCTAACCCAATCATTAGTAACAGTTGTTGTAATACAAATATTACATAGGTGATTATTTAAATTTTTGCTATTGATAGGATTTGAACACTCAACCTACCACTTGAAGGTTGACAATCTGACCATTTCACTAGGTTGCCAGACCCCTTTCTATGTTTTTTTTTTTTTTTTTTTTTATAAAGTGAGGCCTAGCCTTGGTTTTTATTGAACAATTTAGTATTACATTAATTAAAATGTTTTACATAAATTATTACAGGGACCTATAGCTAGGACTAATTTATTCTTAGCCCAAAACTCTACTAGAGTAGGCTATCAGACCTCTTCTAGGTTTAGTGTTGCTATATAAGAAGTAGATATGT
>CAJVQA010003466.1:0-19416 GCA_910591915.1 Cetraspora pellucida | reverse complement strand
GTTGTATTTGTTATGATATTAATAGAGGATTGATATGAAATTTTTAATAAGTGGTTTTTGTATTTTTTTTGAATAAAATAGAGTATAGAGTTATAATAAATTTTCTATAGAAGAGGTGAATATGTTTTACTTTGTTCAATTCCAAAGTTAATTGGTATTTGAGAAATAAGGCCATGAGCAATAATTATTCATACAAATTGATGAGAGTGTAGTTATGTGATTAGGTTAATTCCTGTTGATGAAATTCCTATTCTTTTACAAGTATTTTAAAATCTTACTATATTAACTTTATCAAAAGCCTTGGATATATCTTAAAGAGAATTCAGGCTTCTTTGTTAGTAGTTTTATAATATTCAATTGCGTTATATAAAATTTGTATAGGAAGAAGTGTAGAAAAGTTTTTTGAAGCTGCAAAGTTTAGATTTAATAAAAGATTGTTATGAGAAATGATATTATCTAGTTGATTTGTGAATATTTTGGTAAAAGTTTTTTTGAAAGATTCTATTATAGAAATTGGACAAACTTGATTTAATGTATAGTTTCAATTTATTTTTTGGAGATTAGAAAAATATTAAAAGATTTGCAGTCTGAGGGGATTTTTTGAAGATAAAAACATTTATTTAGAAAAAGTTGAAAAATGTTTTGTGCTTTGGAGCTAGTATATTTTATATGTTTATAACAGGTTTCTAAGAGACCTGCTGCTTTTTGATTAGATAAGTTAAAGATAATGTTTTGTCATTCTTGTTCAGTAATTTTATAAGTAAGATTTTGGTAATGAATTTCAAGTTCAGGATGTGGTTTATAGAAAGAATAGAAGGCAGATGTTAATAGAATAGTTTGAGAAGTTTGGTTTTAAAGTATTCAGTAAAATAAAGTTTAATTGTATTTAGTATCTTATCATGTTCTGTGAGGAGGTTATTGTTAAAATGTAGTCTATCTATATGAATATTATTATATTTTTCTAGTATTTTTTTATAGAAAAGTTTAGGTGTTTCTTTGAAGGATTTGTTTTGTTCTTCTATTTTTCCTTTGATTTCGTCATAGATTAATTGTTGATATTGGTGATTAAGTGCAGTTTTGATAGTTTGGAATTCTTCTTTAACTTGAATTAGTAAGGATGATGATGTTTGAAATATGCAATCTTGATATTTGGTTTGGTAGTTGGTAAGTAATATATTAAAGTTAATTAAGTTTATATAATTTTTAAAAAATTGAATTTCTTTGTAACAGAAATAAAGTAGTGAATGTTTTGATAATGTAGAGTCATGAATTTCTTTAATTGTTTTAATTTTTTTGAAAAGAATATGTTTAGTAAAGGCTTTGATCAATGCTTTGTGAATTTTATTCCATGTAGTATTGAATTGGTTTTGGTTAGAGATTGTGGAGATTATTGAAGATAAATGTTGAAGATTTTTGGTAGTTTGTTCATTGTAGTTTTCAAGGTTTTCTTTAGTACAATTTTTCTAGAAAAAAGCTTTATGCTTATGTTGTTTATGAGATTTGGGTTTATTGATTATAATGGTGATTTCAAAAGTTATAATTTAATAATCAGATTCAATTGTACCAATAAGAAGAATTTCTATATAGTCAATATTAGTGATAGATAAGTTAGTCTATATTTAATCGATTCAGCTTTGTATGTTGTTTTAACTAAAAATAAAGTTTGATGTATTAGGATAAAAGATGCAATAAATGTCCTTAAATTTGAAGCTAATTAAGTATTAAATAATTTGGCTTTCTGAAATTGATGTTTTTTTGAAGAAGATCTGTTAATTCTTGGATTTGGAACACTGTTTAAATCTCCTATAATAATTAATTTATATTTGTTATTTTGGATAAGAGAATTTAAATGGTTTTGGATTTCTTTATGAAATTGTTTTTTTTCATAAGTTGGAAAGTATACTTGAAAAAGTCTAATAGGTGTATTTTTGAAGTAGAAGTCAAGTTCAATTATGTGTCTATTGTAATTATAAGATTTGGCAATATATTTAGAGATTTTTTTGAGTACGAATATACTAACATCAGCTTGGTGAGAATTTGTATATAAGCTTCAGAAACTGGTATAATTTTGAATTTGGTTACTAAAGATTTTTCCTTCTTTAGAAGATGAATATGTTTCAGAGAGTCCAAATATTTCAAAGTTGTTTTCTTGTAATAGTTCTATTAAGGAAAGTTTCTTATTGGATTGAGAAGACTATTTATGTTTATTGATCCAATTTTAATTGGTATAGAGGTATGTTTAGATGTGATTATTGATAAAATGGAAGAAGGTGTTGTAGAATTGTTTGAATAGGTTTGTTGAATGGATATAAAGAGATCAGTAGAGTTTGTGTTAAGAATTGTTCAATTGAAAGATATTAATAATAGTAAATGACCATATGTATTGTAAAGAGAGGGATCTATTTCAGTATGATTTGGTAGTATTTAGTTTGTAGTTTTTAAGTAAATATGTGATTCTGTTTTTTTGAAATTTATAGATATTTTTATTGAATTAAAAAAGTTGTTTAAATGTAGATGTTGAATGAATTTTTTGAATGAAACAGGTTTAGTAATTTAAGGTAACTTATATTGATTTAAGAATTTAGTATAGCATGTGTTTATCTTAATAGGAGATGAAGCATTGGCGGTAGAGATAGAATTTGTAATGTCTTCTACAGAGTTGCTCACCATTTTAAGCTTGGCTTGCACAGTTGTGAAGGATACTATAACCTGCCCAATATATTGGATTTGGTTGACATAATTCTGATCCTTTACTACAATAGACTTTACTGCCTGCTTACTGTCATCATTCTCTTCTAAGAATGGCCCACTAATAGTGAAGAACATTATAATCTTAGAAGCAGCAGTTGCTTTAATGTTTTCTGTAAAAGAACTTATTAAAAAGGAGTTTCTTGGTTTTGTGTAAGATTGTCAACTGTTTTTTTTTGAGAAGTGGAGTCATTAGGATTATTATTCTGAGTAGTAAATAGAGTTAGATTTTCTTTTTCAGCTTCAGGTTTGTTTTGGTTTTATATAAAGAGCATATTATTATATTGAATAGAAATTGAGATATTGAGATGTTTGATTATAAAATTTTTTGCTTCTGAATAGTAAGTTTTGTCATAGCCGATTCTGATTTGTTTAAGATAGACTTTGAATTAGGATCAGATTTTATATTAGGTAATTATATGAGTTAGAGTATGTATATCAGTAGTGGAATCTATGATTTTTTCAAGAGCTTTTTCTTTAAATAATTCTTGAATTTCATTATTTGCAGCTGCTGTTTGTAAATATTTTTTTAAGTATTAATAAAAATAGTAAGTTGTTCAAGCTACTTCATTATTAATATTGTTAAATGATGTGAAGCTTTTCTCAGTAAATGTAGCTAATTTTCTTAATTCAGTTATAGGTGTTGGCTTTGCAAAGGTTGCTGCTATTGTTGATCAGGTTGGAATAATTTAGTTTCTAAAGGTGGATGTTCCTATTCTTTTGAATTAGATTCTAGTACTGAATGAGATTTGAATGATTAAGAGAAGTAAAATTGAAAAACATTTTCAAGCTTGTGTTCTGTGTTATCTAAGAGTAAGTTGCATGATTTGCTATAACATTTATATAAGTAATAAAGTGCTGCTTTAAAGATAGCTTTAGAGCATTCTTGGAATGAAGATAAGATATTTGAAAGAGAGTAAGTTTCTGGTAAAAGTTTTTTGCAGTTTTCAACAAGCTTTTGAGATATTACCATTTTGATGTAGTTGCTTGTTTTTTGTTGATCAATTTTTTCAAATTGAATTTTGTATTTATCAAAAAATTTTTGGAACTATGTTTCATAGGTTTGGATATGAGGTTTAAGTGAAAGAATTTTAAAGTCATCTTCAAATTTTTTAGCAGGAAAGTTTAATGTAACTTTAATGTTAAATCTATTGTCATTTTGAATATCAAATAGTAGCTTATCTGCAGTATAATCTATATCAAAATTTAAAGTTAAGTGTAAAGGTTTGATATTGAGTTTTTTCATGAATTTTTCAAAGTTAATAGTTTTGTAAATATGATTTAGGTATAAGTATAAGTATGCCATGTTAATGGCAACTTTTTTCTTGTTGTTTGTTAAATATGATATAATAGAATAATGTGATTGAAAAATGTATATATAGTCCAGCTGAGTAAAAAGTACTGTTGTAAATTTTGCAACTAAACCTTTAAGAGTTTCAACTAAGACTTTGAAAGAAATAGGGTTAGATTGGTCAAACTTAGGATTGGCTTCAAGAATGAAGTCAGTTAGAACTTAGGTTTGCTATTAGCCATTTTGTTAAGTATGTAGTTAAATGAGTATTTAGTAGAAGGTCTATTGTTGAGTTTTGAGTTAGTTGGATTAGTAGGAATTTCTTGTCCAAGATTAAAATTTACAAGATATTATTTTAGAAATGAAAAAAACTTTTAAGGCTGATAGTATGTTTAATTTACTATGTTGTTGTATTTTGGGTGTAATAGAATTATTCAAGAACCAGTCAAAGTCATTTGTTGTATTATGCTTTTGTATAGATTCTTTTATTTTTCTTTTTGTTTATTTTTTTGTTTTAGATCATTATTATTTTGGTTTTTTTGTATTTTGTTATTTTTAGTTTGATCATTATCCTTGGATTCATTTGTAGTTCTGGTTTTTTGGGGCAATTTTTGAAGAAATTTCTTAAAAAATATGCATTTATCTTTAGCTGATAATTGCTAGCATTTGATTTTACAATATAAATTGCATTGTTTCCAGTTTATAGGTATTGGAAGAGTTAAGTATTTAAGTTTGAGAAGATGAATACATTGTGCATGAGCAGGAAAGCTTTCTTCACCAGTTACAAAAGTCAGAGCTTGTGGGTCAAGTGAGTGTTTGTTATCTTTAAGAATAATACATGGTATATTCTTGATTTTACATATAATGCATGTATGTGCATAATAAGAAAATGGTTTGAAAGAGTCAGAATTTGTAGAGGTTTTTCTAATATCACTGCAAAAAGTAGAGAATGAGTAAGTAATTTCATGTTTTGGTTGGAATTTGGATCTTAAAAGACTTTTTAGAGATTTGAAGAGTTTCATATCAAAGTCAATTTCTATAAAGTTAGATGCATTAGGAGTGTTTTCAGGAATTGGTTGAGAATTTGTTGGAATAGTAATGTGTTGAGAAGCAAAGTAGGTATGATATTTTTTGTAATAATAGATAGTAATGACAGGTTCAGTAGGTTTTATGAAGAAATAAAAGTTGTTTTGAAGATTACATGTTTTAGGATTAAAATTGATAGATAAGACTTTGAGAGTATGAATGTTGCTATTATAAGTAATAGTACCAAAACTGTTATTATGTTTGGCAATGTAATTATCAAAATTAAAGAAGTCAGATTCCACAGTATTAATACTTGACATTATGTATAACTTTCTTTATAAATAGTGTTTATAAATTTTAAATAGTATAAATTATTTGTATAATGCTGATTTTAAGAAAAATTTCTTAATTATCTGGACTTTCATACTATTTAGGAAAAATCTGTAAAGTGTGATGTGTTTGTAAAAGCTAATTGGATATTTAGGAAAGTTTAATAGATGCCAGAAAAGTGAAATTTTCAGGGCAACCTAGCAGTTTTTCCTAAAATGCCAATGAAAAAACCTGCAAAGACAGGTTTAAATTTTCATCTTTTTGTTGATAACTTGGTAAATTTTGGTTTGCTTATAATAAATTATATATCAAAATAACTGGTTTAAGATGCTTAGTAATTTTCTATTAAGAAATAAGATGTGTTAACTTAATAAAATATATAGTAAAAGAGTAAAAACAAAAATCTTGGTTTTTATAACTTTTCTTAAGAGCCAGGTGTTGTTCAAACCCAAAACGTAGCCATCTAGAAGAAAAAAAGTAAGCTCAACAACTTTACTTAAGAGTATAAGTAAGATTTACTTAATAAAATTTTAAGAAATAATTAAATGTTTTTAGCAAAATTTTTGTACAAGTGATCTATGAAAAGAGTTACAGAATTTGTCCCTTCTTTTTAACTTATTCAAATTGCCAAAACCAAACATATTATTAACTTATATGCTTATTTTATATAATTAATAACTAGTTTTTCTTTAGTAATACTTATATATACTTTTATTTAAAAATTAACTAATTTATTATTATTTTTTAAAAAAATTTAATTTATTATTATTTAATTTATAGATGCTCTTAACTTTATTATAAAAATATAAAAATTTAATTAATAATATAAATCCTCTACTAAGTAAATAATAAGTAGCTAGAATAAATTAGTAAATTCTTTTAATTTTACTATTTAATTTAATTTATTTATTTTTTAATTTATTTATTAAGAATTCTAATTTTTGTTAATTTATTATTATATATATTATATTTTAATTAATTATTTATTATTACTATTATACAATATTTTTTTATTTAATTAATTATTTATTATTACTATTATAAAATTTTATTAGTATATTAACTGCATAACCTATAATATTTGTAGATATTAAATACTCTTACAAGCAATTATAATAACCTTTATAACTATGCTATTTTTTATGATCAATAGACTAATTTAAAAAAAATTACCAAATTTTTAAGGATTTAACAATTAAAATATTATCTAGTTTATATTATACAGTTTTCTGAGTTATTTTTCTTTTTAATATAATTCTTAATAATATTAAAGATATAGTCTCAAATTCTAAAAGTTAGTTGTTAAAAGTATTGGCAATTGGATCTATTAATTAAAAAAATTAAACTATATTCAATTAGTTTAATTAATAGGTCTAATTGCAAATACTAAGTTATTAAAATTTTTTAGATTTATTATTTACAAATAATTTTAATTATAGTATTATTACCTATCAGAGTGTCTACTGCAATATAAAAAAATTTGTTCAGTATTGCTTCAAAACTAACACAACTGTTATGCTATATACAGTTTTAGAATCTTATAAAAAATATTAAATAATAGTTCTCTAAAGATAAGATTAATAAAACAAAGACTTTGTATATTATTTTTCTTTTAAATCTAATTATTACCAAGAACAAAAATCATAAAATTAAATAATAATAAACAGTGTTGTTCTTTAAATCAATTAAACTAATTGCTAAATCCAATTGGTCAAAAAACAGCACTAATTATAAAAGTTGAATCTATTTTAATTTTTTTTTTTAATTTACTATTTGTAGTTACAAATATATTTAAAATATTTCAGATCTAATTTCATAATATTTAATTTTCTAACACTATATTTATACAATTTTTTTTTAAATGTATAACCTTTATAAAACAAAATATATGCAAACTATTACTACTAGTAATGACTTTTTGAATTATGACAATGCTATAAAATCAACTATATAATCAATACTAGATGCAAACTTTGATGATAATAATGAAGAGTTAAATGAACTTAAATATTACATTTTAAAAAACCTAGCAAATAAAAAAATTAATATATTGGCATAATAGAAGATATAATAATAAATATAGCATATAAGGTTTTTGTCTTGAAATAACTTTATAATATTTAGTAATTAGTAATTACTATGTATTATAAAGTCATTTTCAAGGCAAAGACCTTATATTTTGATAATAAATTAATTTAATATATTTATATAGTATGACTTCAAAAATCAGTAAATCTGTTGTTAACTAATCCAATTCTTGTATAATATATAGTAGCTAAGTTAAAATAGATATATTAGATTTGGCAAATAGTTTATCTGTAAGTAAGTACTTGTCTTTTTCTTTATGTCTTTTCTTTAACCTCTTTTCTTACTATCTAGTCTTCTTTTGTTTACCTTAACTTGGAATTACACTACATCGAATCAGAGTTGAAACTTTTCTGTTACATTATCGATCTTGTAACATAACTTGTAGTGAGTCATCAATTGGCAAGTTAGTAGTTTATAAATAAACAAATGATATAGGCAATAGTGGTTATGATGGTTTATTAGTTTATTATTACATTTATATTTTATTATAGATCAGATATTTATTGATACTAGAAGTTTTATTTATATAAGAAATAACTTGTTATTGTTTTCTGAGATAGAAATGCTTTTTATTTATAATAAATGTCTTATTTACATTTGTAATCAATTTATGCCATAAATGTCAGATATTTCTTATACTCTATATATTTACTAAATATAATAAAAGGCTGATATGTTATTTAATGCATATGTGGCTGAAGTAGCAGAAGTGACATAAGTACCATAAGTACTATAAGTAACATTTCTGTTACTTTTCACATAATCTTGGATTAGATAAGGATTATTACTCTGATTCGAGCACTCATGATCCTAAAAATCATGCTCAAATTTCTTTTATGTTTATCTTTAAGTTTTACAAGATGCTTTTAATCAATTGACTAAATTCTGATGCAGTTAACCATCAAATATCTCTCAAGGTTAAGTTTTTTATATGATAAATTTGGTCTAGACTATACTTGAGAAAAAGGTCATAGGTCTAAACAGAAATAGTTCAAAAGTGCCAGATGACTAGTTCTTAAAATTGTCTTTTGTTCGATGGAGTTCTATGTGCAAATAGCATATCCAGATGATAGATATATATCAATAAATTGTAGTTGTTTTGGAGCTGAATAGCTCTTAGTAGGTAATTGTATGTGGCATTACACAGATAGCAAATCATGCATTATTTCGAAGAGTAAAGGTGTAATTGTAACATTGAACAGGTACAGCTATTTAAGGTCTTTCGTGATTTCATTTTACATAAGCAGCATTGTTATGGTTTTTGAATAAAAGCTTTCTTCCTATAATTTAGCTTCTTTTATTATCTTCTTTCTATTAAATATAGATAACAAAATTTTTTTTTCATTTTTTCCATTCATTCTTCTTATACTTTTTATTCTTATACCATTTTTCTTTTCTTTTTTTTGATTTTCTATGTTATACTATTTTTTTTTTTCCTTACCAGTTTAGATTTTTAGATCAATCAACATATGGTTTAAATAATTTGATATTAATTGGTATCATAACACTTTGCCTTTAATAAATCATAGTTTATATATATTTTTGAGTAAAATCTCATGAATATAGAATAGTTCTTTCCACTTTGGGGCCAGTTTTACACTTCAATTGTATTCTTTTGATGCTTTATATAATCATGCCTTATCATCTATGAATAATTTTGGAGAAGGCCAGATCTTTTTATTATAATAATTTTTTTGTCTTTGTTGTGCTTGTTGAACTTATATTACTGCTTGTTGTCTGACATCTAGTAAGTTTTCTAACAGTTGATAAATTCTTTGTACTATAGTTTCTTCTAATAATTTTCCTGTTTGGCTATATTCTATTGGCTGTTGAGCCTCCTGTCCATATACTAGATAGAATAGTAATATCTAGTAATTGAATGTAGTGCAGTTTGATAGATGAAAAATATAGCAAGAATGATCAGATCCTAGTCTTTGATGTCTTCAATATTTTTGGTAATCAATTGCATAAAGTTTTATTAAAACTTTTTACAAGACTGTTTGTTTGTAAATAATACAGAATAAACAGTAAATGTTTTATCTCAAATTTCTTTAATAATTTGTCTACTACTTTATTTCTAAAGTGTGTGCCATAGTTTAATAACAACTTCTTAGAACATCTATAATAGTACATAATTTTGTTGAATATGAAGTCAGCAACAGTCTTAGCATTAGCAAACTTAATAGCTTTCACTTTAGCCAATTTAGTCATAAAATCAGTAGCAACAACAATGTATCTCTTGATTAGAGGTAATTAGTAAGGGTCCTACTATGTTAATTCCTACTTGGTGAAATGGAGTAGTCACAGAAATGGGTTTTAATAAGCCACTATACTTGTTTTCCCTTATTTTTGGCATTGCTTATAGAACCTAACATAATGGTGAATATGTTTGAATACCTGAGACCAATAGTAGCTTTTGTAAATTTTTTCAAACATAGTTTTGATGTCTAGGTGCCTTCCTAACAGATAATTATGCATTAATAACAATATTGAGCCAGCTTCATGTTTCTGGACTTCTCTCAATAGTTGTTCTAGTTGGTGCTTGTTTTTCTTGTAAATTATACTATTCTTTAGTACAAATATCTTACTATTATTTACTAATTGTCTTTTTGGTTTCTTATCTAGGTCTTGTGATATATGTTGGCTTTGCAGATATTGCTTAAGTTGATTGTACCTTGCAGATTCCATATTGTCTTCTAATGCCAGAATACTAACTACATAGACTAAATTTCTTTTAATATCAGATTTTTGGTTCTGTCTTTCTAGTCATGTTTCTTCTCCTAATTCTTACTAATTTAGCATCAGTTCAATTGGAGCCTTACAACCTACTCCAATGCATTCTAACCTTTCTAAATTTATTAGATTAGTAATGCACACATTATAAATTCATTTAAAAGGTGACATTTCTTTTTTTTTGGCTTCAAGATCTTTTACTTTATAAAAATTGTCTATTTTTCAATTATCAAAGATTCATATTGCTAATTTATGACAGTTTCCTAAAAAATCACAATATTGTTTCTTTAATTGGCCATATTCCACTAAGGATAAAGATATTTTATAAATTTGATGCACTCACTTGCAACTATGGTTTTATATTACACATTCTTTTAACTAATTTATATTCTATATCTATTCTTAACTAACTAAAGATTATTATTATTATTATTATTATTATTATTAAATATTTTTTTTAATTAATTTGAGGTCTATTTATATTGTAATTCATCATGTTCCTCTTGGTCTTTTGAGTGACCTCAGGCTTATCTATTAACTATGATTAGTAATTTATTTAGTAGTCATCATTCTATAACTACAGATGTTCATAGAGATGTGTTCAAAATAGTTTTATGCATAGGCCTTATTAATTTCTTTGATCATATGTTGTTTGGGTTCTTCTTTTAATACAGCTTCATCTTCTTCAATAGAACATGGGTATTCATCTTTCTTATCATTTGTAAAAGTTCAGTCTCTATTGAATGTTCTAGCATTATAGATTCTAGAATTATTAAGTAACTTACTTCTTTTTTATAAGGTTCACTAACTTATCTCTTATTATCATATAGGTCAAGTGGCTTATCACCTGGAATATAGTTAGGAATAGACTTCTCATTATTCAATTCCTTGCCTAGTTTCAATTCATTTCAGATAGTAGCTAAAAATACTTTGACTTCTTTTTCTTCATACCACCTGTTTCTCATAACCTGGCCATCTGTAGTTATGGTAAGAAATCATTTTCAGGCTTAATTTTGAAATAGTCATACACTATGTATTCCTCTTTCATAACCTGTTAGTCTTCGCTTCTTAGAGGACCATTAAGGCAGTTGTAAAAGTCTTCTTTACTTTCAGGTTTAGCAAAAATGTGCTCTTGCAAATAAATGCACTTTCTTTTCTTTATTCTATATTCTTTCTTCTCTGTTAGGTTCTACCAGGCTTTTTTAGCTCCAAGATGTAGTTATGCAAGTACCTAGCATCATAATTTTTGTCTCTTATTTTATTTTTGTAGTCATTCCAGTCTTCACCACCTTGTTTTTGTACTAATGCTATATATGCTTCCTCTTTAGGTTCGAGTGCTTCTTCCTATTCATACAATGGCTATGTTCTGATAAACATTCTATTGTTTTTAGATGAATCCACATGTAGACTAACTTTTTTTTCTTTTTTTTTCACAGATTTGTTTTTCTTAAAAATCAGTTCTAGTTCTATGTTTTCATTTTTGGTAATGTTTTTTGATTCAGATTCAATTCTTTTTGACAATGCATTGGCATTAGAATAAGCCCTACCAGTCTGATGCTTGATCATGTAATTGTACAGCTGCAGTCATAAGCTACATTAAGCCCTTCTGCCTTTTATCTTTGATGTTTGTAACCATTTTAAGGCTAAATGGTCTATTACTATCACAAATGGTTTAAATTTTAAATAGTGGTAATAATATTCAATAGCTCAAAAACTGCAAGGCACTTTAGTTCAGTTGCTGAATAGTTTGGTTTAGCTTTGAAAAGACTTTGTCTGGCATAGAAAATGACATGTTTCTTATTTTTTTCACTTTTTTGCACCAAAACTGCATCTAAGTCTGTTTCAGAAATGTCAGTATAGAGGTAGAATGTTTATCAAAGTTTGGGTACTGAAGAATAAGGTCAAAATTAAGTGTTCTTTTAAACTTTCAAAAGCATTTTGCAGTTGACTTTCCCATTTATAACAAACATTTTTTTGCAATAGATAATGTAAGAGCTTAGTGATTATAGTGAATCTTTAAATAAATCATTGATAATATAAGACCAAACTGATGAAGCCTCTTAGTTATTAAAGAGTTCATGGTATGAAAAAGAGTTTAATTTTTTTTACCTTTGCTTCATCAGGTCTGATCCCATTATGACCCACCATATGGCCAAAAAAGTGGATATTTAGCTTGAAAATAAATATTTTTTACTGTTCATTTTTAGTCCAACATCACCTAATTTCCTAAACACTTCTCATAGGTGTCTCAAGTGTTTATAAACATTTTAAAGTATACATTGATATCATCAAGATAGACTATAATGAACTTCACAATATATTTCTTCAAAACCTTATCTATAAGTCTTTAAAAAATTGCTAGAGTGTTATATAGGCCAAACATCATCATGTTGAACTTGAAAAGACTACTTAGGGTAATAAAGACCATTGTCTTTTAGTTCTTTTTGGCCATTCTAACCTGCCAATACCCACTTTTCAGATTTAAACTCAAGAACCAATTGGCCATTCTAAAGGTATCTAGCAAGTTATCTATCATTAGTAGCTAGTAGGCAGCCTTTTTTGTTAAGATATTTAACTTTTAGTAGTCAATACATAATCTCAATTTGTCTTCTTTCTTCAGTACAATTACTATGGGGGACACCCATGGGCTGCTGGATTTTCTAATTAACCTTTGTGCTTCCATGTTAATTATTTCTTTTTCGACAAACTCTTGTTTACTAGATAAGATTCAATATGCATGCTTTTTGACTGGTTTTGCATTGGTGGTATTGATTTGGTGAGTTATTCTGTCTGTTTTACTAAGACCTTATATATCTTTCACAAACAATGACTCTTCTTGTCTAAAAAATTCTAATGCTTTTTTCTTTTTTCTCTTTTCTAGAGTATTAGTCTGCATAAACTTTTCTAATTGTTCAGCTATAATAGATTAATCCTCTTCTCCTTCTAAGGGTAATTCATCAATTTTAGTCAAATAAATTGCCAAACTAACTTCATCATTCCAAGTATTGTGATATAGTTTATTCTCTTTACTAGATATCTCTTTAGTGTAGTACCTCTCAGCCTTGTTCAGCTCTTTATTCTTGTAAGTGAATTCATCAAATGTATTTCTATTATTACTATTCCATGAGTCTTTTTTCTCTGGTTTTTCTAACTTTATTTTTCCATTATTTGATATAGAGACTTCAACAGTCTTTCCTTTATACTTCAGAAATAATCATTGTTTGTCAAAATAGATTCTTGCCTTGGTCTTCTGAAATCAGTCCATTTCCAAAAGCAGAGTTTTGTTAGATAATTCAATCACCTGCAAAGTGCTAGATAGAACAGCATCTTGAATCATTATTTTTAGTTTATTAATTTGTTCTAATGCTCTCATCCTTGTGCCAGTTGCTGTAACTACTACTATTGTTAAAAGTTGATTGATCCTTAAGCAAAGCTTATTTATAAGCCTCTTAGTTATTATGCTTATTGTAGCTTCAGAGTCCAATATGGCTTTTACAGAACTTTCTTTAATCTAAATGTAACAATATACTGCTGTTGTTCACTGAGTTCTTCTAAACTTTACCACTCAAGCTTCCTATATAGTGATAGGTCTTCAAAGTGCCTATGCCAACATTTGCTATTAGTTAGGGTATTAAAGCATCTGCCTGTAGATAACATGGGCAGGTAAGTTTAGCAGATTATTAGTAATATTGTAGGGGTCAAACTTATTGATGACAAACAGTTAACGTTTTCTTCAGGGCTTGAAGATTGGTCTAACTATATCTTTCTTCATTAGGTTCATAGTGTTATCTAAGTTCCTAAGGGCACTTTGTCTACTTCTTAATGTTTTTTTAGCTGATTTTCTTATTATGACTTCACTGTAATCTTGGCCATTTTTCAGGATATTTGTTGACTTGGGCCTGTTGTTTTCATTTTTTAAGATTATATTGTTCTTCTTTCTCTTCTTGGGTAATATAATTTACTTATTGAACTTGCTGTGGCCTTCTTATTTCTCTATTCTAACATGGTAGCTGGCAATATGACCCACTTTTCTACATCCATAGCATATAATTTTTCTTTTTTGTTCTCAGTAATTTTTGTGACATTTTTCAGGTTCAGAAGTTACTTTTCTTTTTTTTTATTTTGTGCAGTATAATTTACTGATAATTGTTGTACTTGCTTCATCAGAACTTCTATTAATTCATCCTTTTTGTCAGCTGGTGTGATAATTCCAGATATATAAGTTCTATAATAATTACTAGCTTCTATCTTTCTTGCTGCTACTATGGTATCATATAGATTTGTAGTTGACTTTATGGCTACAAATATTGTGGTTTTTCCCTTGAGTTTATTTAGAAACATTCTAACAGTATACATCTCAGGTAAGGAGTCTACTCAGCTTAATAACTTTTTAAACTTCATCATGTAGGCATCCACTTTCTCATTTTCTTCTTAGATTAGGATATTGAGTTCTAATTGCTATTTGTGTTATTTTATGGATATAATAAAGAATGATATAAACAGATAATAAAAGCTGCTTTTTTTTCATTGCTGTCCTAGTAGGCTATCTCATCATAGTTATCCTTGTATCATTTAGCAGCATACCTTTCAAGTATCCTAAGACAATCTTTAGTTTTTGTTAGTTGTTCCAATTGTTTTCTTTGTAGCTTATTTGAAATCTTTGAACTATTTAATTAGATCATTGTCATCATCTTCATTAAAGATCCTAATTTTTATCAGATTTGTTTTCCTAACATTCAGTCTATGCCCATCAATAATATTTCTGGTAGTATATTCAAATAACTAAGTTATATTGTCAAATAATTTCTTCAGCTAAGTGTTGTTCATCTTTCAGTCTTTAGTTTTCTTCAAGTTTATTTTAGTATTATTTCTTATACTAATTTAATCTTTTTCTGTATATGTTAGAAGTTATTAACAAGTCTCCTGTCCTTAAATTGATTCTCTTAAAAATTTTTAAATCAGAAGGAAGAGAGTAGTGAGCATTTACTAATTATGTTATCTTACAGTCACTACCAAATCTAATTTTGAAAATTAGCAAGTCTGTTGCTAAACTAATTTAATTCTCATGTAACTTATGATGGCTAAGTCAAAATAGACATTTTAGATTTGGCAGATAGTTTATCTGTAAGTAAGTACTTGTCTCTTCTCTTTATATCTTTCCTTTAATCTCTTCTCTTACTAATTTAGTCTTTTTTTGTCTACCTCAATCTGGGATTACATTATATCAAATTAGAGTTGGAACTCTTCTATTAAATTATCAGTCTTGTTATATGACTTGTGACAAGTTTATAAATGAATGAACAATATAGGCAATAGTGATTAACAATAGTTTATTAGTTTATTATCACACTTATACTTTATTATAGATCAGATATTTATTGGTATTGGAAGTTTTATTTGTATAAAGGATGACTTGTCATTGTTACCAAAGTGAAAATGCCTTTTATTTATAATAAACATCTTATTTATATTTATAGTTAATTTATGCTATAAATGCCAGATATTCTTTATATTTCATATATTCACTAAATATTGTTATAAAGTAGATTTTTAGCATAGCATAGTATATTATATTATTAGTAGTTGTTATATATTCATTATTGTATTTTATATTATATTTATTATTAGTTATTAGCATAAATATATTATAATATATAGTAGTTAGATAATAGGATCTTAATTGGCTTTAGAAGTGTGATACAGACACATGACATTGGATAACATCTATGATGTCATTATTGTCTTACAAACTCCAAGTACCCTTACACAAGTTTTATGTATTCTAGTACAATTTACTGTGCCAAATAAAACAATACAACAATTTCCAAGTATCTCTTTCACAATCTCCAAGTATCCTTATACAATCCCAAGTATCCTAACACAATCCTTAGGTTTTCTACACAATTCCTAACTGTTTTTATATAAACTCTATTTGCTTCTGCACAATCCCCACTACCCCAAGTACAGTATCAAGAGATGTTACTTAAATTTTTACTACTCCCACTAGGTAAAAAATATATAAAGGATACCTTTTCTTCTTCTTTGCCAATTCTAAGTTTCTATACTTCAACCCAGACATAATGATCTTTTAATTATAAAATGTGATATTCCTCCTCTAGAGTAATTTCTATAGGTAAGGTTGTTATCATGTGTGTTGTTAATAAAAAGTTAATCTATATACTGTTATTATCTTGAACCATTTGCCTACTGCTGTGTAGTAAAGTGAACTACTACACCTCTATTCTGTATATATTTGCAATAGTCAATCACTGTATCAGGTAACCTTGTTACTTAGTTGTATTGTACCAAGAAAGCTACAACTTTGTAACAATGTAATAAAAGGCTGATATGTCATTTAATATATATGTAACCAAAGTAGCAGAAGTGACATAAGTACCAAAAATACTATAAGTAACATTTTGTTACTTTTTGAATAATCTTGGATTAGGTAAAAATCATTATCTGATTCGGACATTTGTGACTCCAAAAATCAAGCTTACAATAGATACATCAAAACCAGTATTTCTGTCTTTTCTATATTGAATTTGACTACTTATCAATTCTTACAACCTTTGTTACTTTTAAATATTTTTTTGTTAGTAGAAATATGAACACTAAAAACAGATATAATTTGGTATCTAAAACTGAAATAACAACACAATATCTTTGATCATAGATGCAAAGAACATTGAAGGGAAAAATTTGAAGCTGTAGTTTTTTTTTTAAAAAAAAAGTATATTCTGTATTACTTATACTTTAATAAAATTAGTATAAATTATTTACCAACCTATAATATAATACTCTATTATATTTAATCTAATATATGCTAAATTAAAATTTGAAATAAATATATATTTTATATACAATTATACTCTTATATAATCACATCATTAGAACCTACAAAAAATGTTCTTATATAAAATATATACTTATAATGTGCTTATAATTATTAATAAATATTCAAATCTAAACATGTTCATAAACATTGAACTAAACTTGTTTACAAGATTCAGAATCAAACTTTAATCTAAACATAGTTTAAAAAAAGTTCAAATCCAGGTTCAGCTTAAAAATAAAACTAAACTTGAACTTATCTAAAAGTTTGGTTCAGTTCAGTACATAGAGTCACTATGTATAAATATTAAATCTAAAAATTATATTCAAATTATATACTTTAATTTACTAATTATAGCTGTTATTATCATTTTGTAAAAAATTAACTAAGTAATTATTTTGATGATTCTATAAGTTATTATTATTGATTTTGGTATAATTAATATAATGTTAATTATTTAAATTCAAACAACTGCTAAATACTTAGGTGTAAGCAGATCTTTAACAAATCAAGTTTTTAACCAATAGAGTTAATATCTGAAATCTAATTTTAACAGAAATAGGTAACATATTTATTTTAAAGACCAGAGTAAAATTTTCATCTCAAAAAGATTTGAACATTATATGACAAATACATCGAATACTAAAAATTTATACAAATTAACAAAAAAATACATACAAAAAAATTTAGACTAAAAAGTTATAATGACAAGTAATAAATTAATCATTTTATTTATTTTAAATAACTCAATAAATTTAATATTAATTATTGCCAAAATATTATTATCAGAAACGGAGTGCAATAAAGTGCATGATTATCATTGAAGTGAAATAATGTGACTAAATACATTCATCTAATTGGTTATCCTTTAATATTTATCTGGTTTTGTGAACTATTTGCAGTTTAGTTAAATTTTATATCTTTTTTGGTAGTTCATACTTCACCTATAAAGGACCATTTTAGGAATATGTATGCTTGCAATGCATAAGTCTCACATTTTCTATTTTGACCATAAGTATATTAATGCATGTTTTCTAAAAAAAACTTACAAAATTAACCAGATTTTGTTATAAAAATTTTCTAAAAAAGAACAAAAAATATATGTGGTTAAAATCGATTAATATGTACCATTCAATTCTATCTTGGTTTTGCTTATTTTGGATAATGCTTTAAAATCTTAACAATCACTTATATTTTACTTAAAATAAATCACTTTAATGATTGTTATCCTATGTTAACCTAATTATTATAAATTGCTAATTAATATGGTGATTGTTAAAAAATATTCATATGCTAAAGTTCATTGAGAATAGTAACGCTTGTGAAATATTTCATTATCATTTAAAATAATTATAATCCTCCAATTTATGCAATATTACAAAGTGTTATTAATACTACTGAGCCATTTGTTACTATTTGTTTTCTTCAATAATTTTTTGTTACTATGTTCTGAATTTAAATAAGTAATTAAAGTTGTAATCGTCCAGAAGATTAAATCTACTAAGATTTTCTGATTAAATTGCAATTTCTTGATTAGTTTTTATAGTTAATTTAGATTTTTATTTATTGTTAATGGAAAATTGTAACATCAATGTATATTTTTAGAATAGTGTATTTATTAGATTTTATCTTTTAATGATTGCTTTTCACTTTAAAGAATCGAAGAAAAAAAATCACTTACTAAATCATGTTAATATTTTGATAAATATTCATGATCTTAATTATGAATTGACAATATTATATGATTTTAGAAACTTTTTGATGGCAATTATACCCAGGTCAACATTGCTCATGCCGAAATTAATAATTTATTGAATCGGCAAAATAACTATTCCGATAACTTTTCATAAGGTGTCCTAGGAATAATGATAACAGCTGTAAATCTGGATCTAATAATTAAATCTAAATATAAATTATTAAATCCGTATTAAAGTCATTATAGCATTTACAATTTAAAGGTTCACAGGCTAGTTAATCCACCTTATATTTATAATCTGTAACTATTTTGTGGGTTTTTACATAAAAAAATAGGCTAGATTATATTACTAATTCATTGTTATTGATTTTATAGAAATTTATTATGTCAATAGAGTTTCGGGATTTCGGATAAGGTTTCAGGTTTCAGATAAGGTTTCGGGTTTCAGATGAGGTTTCGGAAACTATAATCCGAAACCCGAAACTTTCGGATTTGGCCAAAAAGGTTTAGGTGACCAACTCTAGTTCAGGAGTAGGATATATCAAATTTGATATCTTATTTTAACTTTTAATTTAACAAAATTTTTCAAACTTAAAGCATTAAATCAACAGCAAATCTTTTATCAAGTTTAACGTGGACGCACAAACTATTAATTCAAAATAGATAACA